>VXBL01006835.1:493407-530498 GCA_013400195.1 Aramus guarauna
AAAAAAAAAAGAAAAAAAATTCAAAACCCACTTGCTATTCAGTGGGAGGATTTTAACAGCACAGATGATTTTCTTTGCATAACTGCTAGAAGGCCTGCAAAAGTTCATCAAAAATCAGAGCCGCATGAAGTCTGGGACTGGCTGATTCTTTTGTTATGATAAAGATAACAATAGCTGAATCAATAAACCTAATTTAAATTTTAATTAAAGATTATTGTTATGACAGATGACGTTATAATCTTTGTGTGTTTAAAATATTTTAATTATGTTATTATTTAGTTTAGTTGTTATGCAGTTTCCCTTAAGAATACTTTTATAAAGGGGTTGACCAATCACACTAAATAACAATATGAACAAATGTTTCATTGCTTAAACTCTCTCCCATTAAGAAAATGAAAGGGTATAAGGTCTACTATCCAAACCCATCATTTGAAATACTAACAAAGCTAGCCCAGATATTCCTCCTCCCCGAGCAGGTAAGGTAGCTCTAGGCCATGTACAGCGTGGGCGTCCTTCAGACAGACCCACAGCACTGAGCCCTTTCAGCTCTTGCACTGAAGACCTGTGAAACCAGGAACATGCTTCAAAGTATCTGAGCAAAGTTTCTCCACCTGCCAAGGGCTGTACTGCCAACAGGGCGTAGGAACAGACACAGGGCAGGAGGAAGGTCTGTGCTTAAGCCACCAGAGAGAAGAGAGGAGGAGCTGCCAGCTGAATTAAGCACAGGGCTAACCACTGTCACCAAAGGGCAACACCTTCAAGGAGATGAGCTTCATGCGAAATGCCCAGAGAATGCTTGAAATAAAGTGGTGAGGCACTGGAACAGGTTGCCCAGAGAGGTTGTGGATGCCCCCTCCCTGGCAGTGTTCAAGCCCAGGTTGGATGGGGCTTTGGGTGACCTGGTCTAGTGGAGGGTGTCCCTGCCCATGGCAGGGGGGTTGGAACTAGATGCTCTTTGATGTCCCTTCCAACCCAAACCATTCTATGATTCTGTGATTCTGTGGTTCCAAATGCAGAAAAGTTTATCGTTGCTTGTTTGCTTGGTGAAAGAACCGGAAAGCAGCTGTGCTGTTACTAGCCAGTGCTACAGAGCCGGACCAATCCAGCTGTTACACATCCCCATGCCCAGCTGCTTTTTGTAGGCTGACATGTGACAATAGCTGGCCTTCTCACATGGGAGCTGTGATGGTTTCAGCAATGCTGTCAGCATTTACAACTTCCTTCTGTAAACCACAGAGCACCTCCACACCAGCCCTTTTGAGACTCTTTCAGGTGAAATATAAATCAAAAATATCATCTCTGAAGCTAAGATATCTTTAGAAAAACTGATTTCTTCAAGTTGTCTCTTCTAAAAGCAAGTACCACCTACCCACGTTTAGCTTGTTTTCCAGCCCACCTAAAAGGATGCACCGTTATGAAACTGCCCAGGCAACCCCACTGAAATGTTTTGTTGCTTACCAAAAATCCAAATGATTTTGGATAGAACATAATTTCTCTTTATTTATGCTGCAGTTGAAACATCACTTCTGCCTGGCAGAAATTAGTGCTTCATCCTGAACTCTCTTTCATCTCCTCCTCTGATTTCACAACAGCTAAACCGGGCTTCAGCAATGCCATTAGCCACAAACCTAGAAACAACCATCAGAATACTTTGTGGGTGATCCACAGATTTTGTTGTCAAAAAGCTAGTGATCTTCCTTATTTCCTGAATATGCCAAGTATGCCAAGCTGTGTGTTCACACTGTTTTGTCTTTAATCCTGGGTTCACAAACATTTCCGCAGTAAAATGTGACATTTTTATAAAAAGCTCTAAGTCAGAAAAGTTCAGGATAGAGCAAACCTTGGATGTTCTGTTCTCTTTGTAAGCAGCATTTTAAGAAGAGAAACAAAAGCCATCCAAACATGCAGACTCAAATTACGTGTTTAAGAAGTCTGCACAGCAAGAGGTGAAATAGATCACACGTATATTTTAATTAGTTTATCTTACAGTCATGACAGTGCAAGCATGCAGCAGCTACAAGCCGTTACAGAAAATCCATCTTTCACATCGAGCATCATTCCAGCTAAAGGGGTTTTTCTCCCAGCCATCCCTTGGCATTAATGCTAATGTGGGATTTCAGCAATTCCCAAACATGCCTTGTTCCAGTCTCAGTCCCAGTTACTACTGTGTGCTAAATACAAGTTCCTCAAGAGGGTTGCATATGCTATGCATTATGTAGCATAGAGCCAATATAGCAGTCCGTGATGTTTTTCCACAAAAGTTTGGCCACCTTGGAAGAGCTCTTACATAAGCAACACTTCTACCCCTACCCAAGACCAAATGTTTTTAGGGTCTATATTCTCAGCAGTTAAGCAGGAAACTTGCGGAGCATCCAGCTCTACCAGTGCTGCCCATGGGCATTGCCCGGGCAGGCTTGCTGCAGATGTGTCTGAGCAATTGCGTCTTGCAGTGTTAGCCTGAACATTTTAAAGAAGAAGCAGTTCCTATCAAAGATGGAGTTTTCAAAGAGACACAGGGTTTTATCAAACTCGTGAAGTTTAGAAGTGTTAGAGGATGCATTTTTGTCTTATTCACTTCCTACCTGGGATTTATATCTACCGCATTCCCATCTTCTGCCTCCTCAGCAAGGAGTGGAGAGAGAGGAACCTGCTTTTGAGGTGCTGATCTCATTTAGCCCTTGGGTTTATGCAGAACAGAGAAGAACAGGAGCTGTTCTACTGCTTGCTTCCCCAAGAAGAGTAATGCAGCAGCTCAGACAGCTCCTTCTTCACCCTTCTTTTATCCAAAACTAGATTTTCCTGTGGCCTTCCACCTCTGCATAAAAGGTGACAGAAAGGGCACGGGACTCACAGCCCATGGAGGAAAAGGGAGCCCCTTTAGCTTTCCTCAGCCTGAGACCATGCTGCAGGAAGCCAGCATCGCTGTGGCACAGCATCACTGCACACTCGTGTGCAGCTGGATGTCCCCGATCCTCTCCTCCCCTGGTGCTTTTATGAGATGTTTTTCCCCAGCATCGGTGAATTCGGTGACTGGAGAGAGAGACCATAAAACAGACTGAATCCAAAGTGCTTTCAAATGCCAAGGTAACCAAACTGGAATATTTGTGTGAATTATATATTTCCTGAGGTTCTCTGGAAAAAGAATTAAAGATGTTGCTTATGACTGTGGAAAAGAAATAGGAAACCAATAGGAACTCACACAAAGGCTGTGATTCTTGGTGACTGGTCACCCTTTCTGTTATGGAAGCAACCTAGCAAGACAGTTGGATAGGTCCAAAACCATAAACAGGACTATTAGCGTAAATGTACTGCTAGGGGTCTTCTCCACATCCTCTGCCACCCAGGATCCTCTCTGCTCCATGCCGTACCTCCGCCATGGCAGGTGAGCTTGCGCCGCTTAGCAGAAAATCCCGCCAAGACCCTTCTCCGGCGAGGCAGCAAGCAGGCAGCTCAGCTGGAGCCTGGTGCCTTTGCTGCCTGCTCCCGGCTGTTTGTCAGGGATTGCGGAGCAGGCTGCCAACGCACCGCGCCGAAGGAGAGCGTCCCATCTGCGGGCCAGAATTCGGGAGGAAGCCTGCGGATTAATAGCAATGCATTTCTGAAATGTCAGGACAGGTCTTCTGTTTACTCAGCACTTCGCATTTTGAAAGCAGAGCCACTGAAGATACAACTGTGTACTGCAGCTTCCTTGAAACAAAATTCCCCTATATCCTCCTCTGCGGGTATCTGCTAGGAGAAATAAAGCAGTTGCGTGGTGCTGATTCGATGTCTGAGAAACCACCGAATCTATAAATGTATCCCAACAGTCAAACACAGAGTAGGGTACAAAATCCTGGTACTTCATGTTCCAAATTGAGCCTCCCGTTTCCAAGGACTCTGAGTGCCAATTCTGGAACAAGCTTCTCTCTCTGGTCAGACACTGCGTTATTTGATATATTAAATTTCCACAGATTTAGTCGACAGAAAAATGTAATCATCATCCATTTAAAAAAGCACAGCTGAAAAAATTATTGAAATTCATACACATCAGGCAGCTTGATTTGCTGGGCATGGCCTGAATGTAAGGCTAAATGAAGGTTAAATATTGGCTGAATAGTAATTGTACTGTCTCTTTGAGAAGCTGTTTATTGAGAATGTATATGGTACTGTTAGCTAAAAGTGGCAGCACATTTGAGATTGAATCAGACAAGCTTTTCTGCCTTATGCGTGTACCATTTCTCGGTCTAAGCTAGATGCAGTTAGAAAGGAAGGAATTAGACACAAAGTATTCAGTGAAGTATATTTAATTCCTTATAGGAGAAATATTAGCCAAGGAAATCTAACATTTGGAACTGCATTTTTCCATTGGAAAACAGCATTTCACTGGCATTGAAATCTCCTACTAGGGGAAAAAAATGTGCATATTTTTTATATTTTGAAAAAGACTAAAACATGGCCAACTTTTTCTAAATTAGATGCTGCATTATACAATATATCACATTTGGAGAAATCAGAATGAAAACAGACTGTTTTGACTGATCCAAGTTAGACTTTGTTTAGAATTTAACTTAATTCCATTTTTTGGGTGGTCAGGCCAGCCGCTCCAGCCCACTCCATGGCAACTTGTGTTTTCTGACGGGGAGCTTGTTCCTGGTCCTGCCACCAGCTGTGAGATGAAGACAGCAGCTACCAGAAAGACCTCTGATTGGAATTCACAGATGGCATTAGATCAAAGTCATAAACTTTCAAATATAGTGATCAGCTTCTTGGTCTGATTAAGTAAGAAATATGAAAATAGAAATACCAAATTACTCAAATCATTTGTAGAAAAAGAAGGACCAGGTCTAACATTTAAAAAAGGAAAAAGAAAACAAACAGAAGCTAAAGAAAGTTAATTCCTTATATTCTTATAGGAAAAAACATGTCCTCTCCCCCTTCCTCTCCCACTCACACCACACTCCTCTCTCCGGTCGCTGCACCAGAGCGCGGAGCGGCCGTGCTGCGACGTAGCTGGGACACGGAGTAGCCGCGCACACCGTTCGTAACCCACAACGTGAGGATGCTGTGCACAGATTGCCAGGCATGCTGAAACACGGATGCGTTCAAATGCTCACTGACACGCTGCTCACAGTTTTTACTCCTTTCAAAAGCTTTAGACATTGCTCAGGATGAGATAAGCATCCAATTTCCAGGTGTGTTCTGAATCAAGTTATCAGAACCCCTGGGAATTTCCCATTGCTAGCTCTGAATGAGAGCTTATATGTATTTAAATATTTTTTTTTGCTCAAAACTGAGAAAAACCCACTGGTTTCTTATCAGATGTACACAAAGACAAAAAGGAGGGGGAAAATGTCTTAACACAGCATGGTATTTGCAACATTTTCCAGCCATGACAGCCGATGCTTCAGGCTTTACAAAAAATGATGAATTCAGGGTACAACATGACTTTTTTTAGCTTGATTTAAGAGAACAAATTAACTACTACAAAATGTTTCAGACAATAACTTGGTGGCACTCTGGAAATTTCATTCTAAATTTCCGTTCTCTTTTGAGGCAATCATTTTCACACCAGGGAGAATTGTTTAGTACAAATTTGACAGTGAAAGTCTAGATGAGGAAGAGAATACACTGCAAGTACATCTACTGCCCTTAAATCTCAGCATGTCCCTTGCGGCACACCAATAAAACAGGCCCAGCAAAGCTAGGTAATTTGCCAAAGCCCACACAAAGTCTGCAGGAGAACCAAGGTATCAATCAGGAGTTCTTGACTCCTAGCCTTTTGCTTGTTTTTAATAGCACACATTGCTTTCTCTTTTTCCTCAACATCTAAAAATAGCAGACTGACAAATCTTGCACCAAATATACTTGAGACCAAAAGGTCATCCTGGCAGAGACCATCTCTCTGCCTTGTAGCACGCTGCTTGGTGATACTTAACGAACACAGGAGCAATGCTCAGACACCGACCTAGAAAGTCACTATAGCTTTTCTGAGCACCACACTGGAGTTTCAGACACTAGGTGCACGTTCATCTAATTGCCTCAGTATTAGTGCCGTTATCACAGTGTTTAAGTAAAATTCGCCCATCTTCTCACTCTTGCCCCAGGCAAGGTGCAAGAGTCAGCTCTAACGCTGCAGGTCAGCACCTCCTCTTCTTCATAATTCCTACAGCAAAATAGTTTCATCATGAGCACTGACACAGAGACTGTAGGAATTAATCTCCAGGGGCAGAGAATTTCCTACATGTTTGGTTTTGTTTTTAAAAGGTCCTTGTGATACAGATGAACCTTTTTCACAAAGTAGGTCAAAACCTCTACGGTGACACCTCCGCAAAGGATGTTATGAATAAAGGCAGTGTGAACGCAATATAACAGGAGATTTGCACATGGAAGTCTCAGCTCCCAGCTGGAGACCCCAGACCAAATTCCATACTCCTGTACACGAGTGAAATTCCACTCACCCCAGAAACAGGGACACCCCTGTTTTCGATGCACACTTGAGTCCTCTGCTGCTGAGGTCTTACTCCAGGCCAAACTGTGAAGCAAACTTCCCATGCAATCATTGAAAACAGGTCATTCTTACAGGATATCCTATTCAGTTTTGCGCAGCAGAAAGTCTGCCTCATTCTGCTACGTGCCAGCAGGAAATCGCTGAACCTCGAAATCGGCTTGACATTGTGGCTGTCAGCCCAAAAGATGTAGTCAGCAACTGGCCGTAATTCTTGCCCCCTTCATTTCATTTAGAGTCCTTTTTTAATCGCAGGAGTGGAATTTGAAAATAAAAAGTCGTATTATAATAAAGACCGCCTCAAGTAAAACAAAAGCTGAGTCAGGCTGTCGCTACGTGTTATCCGCAGTAGGCTGATCTAGAGGTGAAAAACACTGTATTTTGGCTCAAACATGTATTTGATTCCATGATTCTGAAGTACCCTTTCTCCACTGACTTTTTAATAGCATTTTATTTTTGATGGCTCCCATCACAAAGTGAAATAATATATGGTAAGAGTGCATGACACAACATATTATTGTGTAAGCTACCATGAAATCTTAAATTAAGTGCGCTGTGAGGAAATGCATCAAGTCACTCCGGGTCACCACACCAAACCCTTGCAGCACTTTAAGACAGGGCAGACCATAAGCCTAAATAGCAGCAGACAGCATGAACAAGCTGTAACCCCAAAATAACTGCACAGGGCGACTTTTCAAGAGTAATGAATCTGGAGGTGGCATCAACTTTGTTATTAATTCTAATCAGTCGAAGGTGGGGTTGTAACCTTACCCGCCTATCAGCAACAGCTCAGGGGAATTATTCTGTCACTTTCTTAGACTGCATGGTGCAAACATTAAGCTTGATAAAACCTTTCATTCTAGCCACAAGGAAAATCGCCGAGGAGGTACACTGAAGTACTGTCCACGCTCCCAGTCAGGCAGAGGGAGCCGCTGCTGCCTGTGCTCTGGAGAGGGACAGCCCACATGCTGTCAGGAGCCAGAGCACGGTCCCAGCTTCTTGTCGAGGCAAACAGGACGTAATGTCACAGACATCAGCAAGCCATCTCCAGCATCCGCATCCCAGCACAGGTACCTTGCGGCCGGAGCCCAGCTGTCTGTCACATTCAATGCAGACAGAAAGCAGCTTAGCGGGCTGGCTCCCGCTCACAAGTCGCTCTTCGCTCTGCAGCTTTGCTCAAGTCTGTGCAGTTCAGCTCCTCACCTGTTGAACGGGAATAATAAGCATTTAGAGGAGAAATTAAAGTTTGAATGACACTGATTGTCTGGTAACAAGACTGTCCAAAGTAGTATCTAATTGCGGGTTTCAGATACATGCACTGTCAGCAGGACCCTTTGTATTCCTGTTTGAATGCAAAACAATAAAAATGTTGACATGTTAGCTTAGTTACCAAAAAAAAAAAAAAAAAAAAAGACATCCTTCACCCGGTCCCCATAATTTAGTTTGCCTGCCCTGATATCACAAGGACAAAAATTCAGCTCGCAACTCGCCTTGCAGAGCTCTGACCCAGGAACACGGACAGGGGAGTGATAGGAATGGTATCCACGGTGGTTTGTGTCTTTCACAGAGAAGTGGCTACTCGTATGTTGCTGGTTACAGCCCACAAAGCGCTAACTGAACATTAAACATAATAAAAAAACCCACAATGAAATAAGATGGCAATTAATTTTACTACTTAGGTAACTTGCCTAGCAATCAAGTATTTGCACAACACTCGGTCTTGATTCCCTAGCCCGTGCAACCATAAAACAAACAGACCGAAACGCTGTCATTAAGACCTAACCGAAAGCTGCAATGTATACAAAGGTTCATTACCGCTCATTAAAAATGCTTCAAGTTTAAAGGAGTGAGACAGCAGTTAAGGGCAACCCTCAGAGGTCTCATCAGCTCGCGGCGTATTTAAAATACAGTATGCAGCGAGGTGAACAGGTGCAAGCGCAAGCCCACTGCAGGGCAAACTGATCCTGCCGCTGCCTTCCTCCCGTGCCAGGCAGCAGGGACAGATGGTTGCGGGGAGCTGCGGAGCCGCCGCGACGGGACGTGCAGGGGCAAGCGGCTGCCCAGCCCGGCGGGAATGCTGCTCCGTCACCACCCGCTGCCCCGGCTTCACTCGATGCCCGTCGGAGCAGGGCCTGAGTCCGGCCTGGAGGTTTTTGTTGGGCTCCGATGCTTCTTCACAAACAGACCGTTCTTTCCAGTTGTAGTTTTAATTAATTTAGAATTAATTATTTGAGTCTAATTTGTCAGCTTATTTTGAAAAAGTCCAACTAATGCTGAGCTAAGTAGCTCTGAAAGCTCCCCAGCTCTCATCTACCCTGAAGGGATCCAATTAAAATGAGACACTAGTCAAAACGTCAAACCACAATAATTTTTAAAGCCATTGTGCAACAGATCTATGGCTACATATAAACCACAAAATTACTGAATAAATCATGCAAAAAGAAGACATTTATTATGATGAGGGTGATGAGGCACTGGAACAGGTTGCCCAGAGAGGTTGTGGCTGCCCCCTCCCTGGCAGTGTTCAAGGCCAGGTTGGATGCGGCTTTGGGCAACCTGGTCTGCTGGAGGGTGTCCCTGCCCATGGCAGGGGAGTTGGAACTAGATGGTCTTTGAGGTCCCTTCCCAAACCATTCTGTGATTCTATGAATATTTGGAAACCTGAAGCCTAAAACACCCTCACTCAGGATGCAGCCTCCCATGTCAACTAAGAGCATGTTGAGAACTTACAGCAAAAAATAAAAGCCACATTTCCTTTTACAGGACAATTAAAACCATGGCATATAATGAAATGTGTAAATTAGACCATAATACATGATAAGGACTTAAGTGCAGAAAAGACAGTTCTGAAGCTCTGCTGACCGTGGAGCTGAAGGTCCTGTAGGCCAGCACAGGGGGAGGCTGGTAAAGCTGCACCGTGCAGAACTGCAGAAACCTCTCTGTTCTGTTTCCAGAGCCACGCAGGCACACTGGCAGTCACTTCAAGGGTCTCCACAACTGTGGCACCTTTTAATCTGGAGTCCTTGTGAGCCACTTAGAAATTTTTTCTGTATTAGCTTTCTCAAACCTTTAGAGAGCATAATAACGTCTCTGTCATACACACATCCCTCACTAGATAAAGTAATTTTCTTGATTTCAACTTACTTGCTTGACAAATCTTAACTCTTTTATTCTAGCTCAGAAAGTATTTTGTCTAGCTGTGGAAAAGAAACAGGTATTAAATCATTGTTGATTGGGAGACTAAATTAAAAACTGAGACAGATCAAAATTTCAGATGAGGGTTTGTTTCTAATGAGCTGTAACTCTAACGTAATTCCATTAATCTTCTTGACTTATGCAGAAAATTTCCCCCCTCTTTTTCACCAGTCAAACGAATTTTTCCAACTAAAGCAGCAGGATCACCAAGTACTTGGTCCAAGCACAGGAAGGTAATACTGTTTCAAAGGGACTTTGACTGGTTTTGGGAGGTTTTTTTATATGTATTTTTATTTTTTTTAATCTCATTGCCCTTGTAATGGAAACTCCAAATTTCCCATTCACTTCGAAGTTAAATTTCAGCAGCTCAGAAAGGGATTAGAAACACATGAGTCTTAGGAATGGCACAGTCCTTTGAGGAAACCCACCCAGGGGTCACTGCCCCCAAGGAGCCGCAAAGGAGCTGGTAGGAGACCAGCCCAGACGGTGCCTGAGACAGGAGGGAAGACACCACGACAGCACTGGGTGCTGCCAGCCCCCTCTGCCCCCAGCCCGCTGATGCCTCCTTCCCAAGGCAGGGAGATCCTACCAAATACTGCACCCATGCTTCTGGATCTGCCCGGAAGAGCACTGTAAAAAACAAATGACCCTTTGGGCAAGCTGCTGCACAAGTAGGGCATTTCTCATATGTACAATGCTCAGTGAGCTGCCAAGTTCCTCTCCCTCCATCATTTTGTGGGAAAGAAGATCTCCTTTAGACTAAAAATCACACAGGAAATCTCACAAGAGACGATTTTGTGGTATGGTTTTGTGTCCTTCAGCCCTGCCTACCAGCGAAATGAGCAGGAAAATGGTAAGATCATTATTTCCATTTGTGCATTACTTGCGAATTGAAATGCAAACCTCTCTTGTCCTGCAATACAAAGAATACCAAAGGCTTCAGTATTTCTGTCAGGCAAAAGGAAAGAGAAATTAAGATCAGTAAGCACAGCAGAAGTACGGTCCCGCTCCTGCCTGGCTGTAGCAGGTAGGTACAATGCAGCAGTTTTCACGCTAGAGACTTGCCCGACAGTCACCCCTTCGCAAGGTCTGAGGCGCTGCAGTAAGTAGAGGGAAACGATGGAGAAGCGCTGAAGTACCACAGCGCAGTAACAGCTGATAAATGTCTTTCTAAACGTAACGTTATCGGTGAAAAAGATAGAGTACCAAGGAACAGCAATTTTCACCCATCGGAAGAAAATTATCTGAGCTTGGAGAGGAGGCTCGAGAGAATAAGGACTGAATTACCTAGAGCAGTTTGCACAGCTCTGAAAAAGATCAGAGACATTAAACTACCAATGTTTGCTCTTCCTGAGACTTTCCAAGTGTCTTTGTATGATGCCAGCAGTGCAGAGAAATGTTATGCATTTCTATAGACTGCCATTTGTGTGCGCCAAATTAAACAATTTTAAATGCTTACGATAACATTCTAAATAACTGATGTGTGTCAGGTTTGTCCGGGGGTTATGTATCATTATTTGCTAAGTATTTGGCATGTACTGTTTGGCTGACATTTGCTTAGTAATATGTAGTTAATAATTTGCAAATAATTAAAGGAAAACCATCACATTCTCTCCATGTACTCCCATTTTGTTGGCAGCTTGGTTTTGCCGCTTAAATTCACTTCTCCTAGTCCTTTTCCTGGTCATCCGGGTTTCCCTTTCCAGGACTGAGCATTAATATTTTATTGTAGTGTTACCCTGAGTTGTCTGTCTGAGATGGGGCAGGTTCTCCAAGTCACAGGTCCTTGCCATGGCCGGGTGTTTCTTCACCCAGAGGACATTCTGGACTACACTTTGAGCTTGGAACAGCCACCTCTCTCCATGCCTCTTAACAAAATAAAGTATCTTACAGATTTTTTTGCCCTATAGCAGCTCCCAGAGTGAGGTTCAGCAGAGCTGCGAAGAGAAGGTAACAAAGAAAGTAGTTCCAGTTATCTGAATTCAACACCACACGCTGTCACAATGTCCTTCAGACATTCGCTGATGTTTGTGCATTGACCACCAGCCCGTACCTCAAAGCTGCATAACTAAAAGGTGCTCCAGCCTTTAGGGGAAACAAGTCAACCCATGGATCAGAGGCTCAGGGCTTAGCTCCAGCAGAGAAAAGCTTTTGCTCAAGTTCCTCAGTTAGCCTGGGCAACTGCTGGACGCGGCAGCGTGGGTTCATTACATGCCAGGGAACCAAAGGATGGCACGGTGCGAGTCGCGTACGCTCTCAATAAGCCATCTGAGACTCATCAGCAGGTGAGTTACTCCTTGATGAAATACAGGAGGAAGAACTGTATTTAGTAAAGAAATGTTAATTTTTGTTCACAGACTCGCCACTTGTTACTATATACACGAACCGAAGGAAAGGGCATCAAATAGGTTACACAGTCTAAAATTGCTTTCTAAGCTCAACCTCATATGATGTCAAACCTATTTGTTTTCTGGCATATGTCTTTTTACAAACACTTCTCTGCCGATATGAATAAATAACTAAGGATTCAGGAAAGCAGTAGTTCCTTATTACAGTACTTCTTCCTTCTCTGTTACAGGAATGACCTGCCAAGCTCGAAGTTCATACATTACAAGTGAGATCCTGTGGGGTTACCGTTTTACCCCTGTCCTCACTCTGGAGGATGGATTTTATGAGGTTGACTACAACAGTTTTCATGAAACGTATGAGACCAACACACCAGTTTACAGTGCCAAAGAGCTGGCAGAGATGGCCAGCCGAGCAGAACTGCCCCTGACGTGGTCAGTTTCCAGCAAGCTGGACCAGCATGCTGAGCTGGAAACTGAAGAGGAAGAAAAGAATCAAGAAGACCAAAATGAAAGAAACGGTGATGTGGCCAACTTGGAGAATGAGTCCAAAGTGTAGAACCACTGGAGGCGTAAGGGCCACACCACCTCCTTTTTCTTCTCCCTCTTTGCTCCCCTTTCCTTTCTCTGACACGCCTTCTTTTTTTCTTTTTTTTTTTCTTCCTTATTATTCTTAATTCTGGGAAAATAAATACTTAAGATGCGAAATATCTACCTGCCCAATTTAAACTCAAGAGATTCACAGACTAAGCAAAGGCATGGGTTAAAGCTGCAATACCCATTATCGATGGTGGAATCTCAATCCCCACCCTGGTAATGACTGCTGGCTTCCTTGGCACCTCTCTGAGTTCAGACCTCCAGGTTTACGCACATCAACAAAAAAAACAAAACAAAACAAAAAAAACCAAAAGCAAAGGGAATATATACAAGGGATTTAAAAGGAAAGACTAATTGATGCTCATGAAAGTACTGGGCCTCGGCGCCAGTTTTTACGTATGTCAGAAGAGTGTCACACACTGGGCAGTAAGCCTCTATGAAATGGGCCTTGCAGCTTTAAGAGGAAGGTGAGCAGAGGGATCTGCAATCCAACACGATACTGTACATATGCCTTATGTAATTACTTTCTCTTTACATTTAGTAATAAACACCGCATGTACAAAAGTACTGTAGTAAAGAACTTCTAAATAATGTACATAGATGTGTAATTAATGTAGGTTTAGAAACGGAGTTCTAGAAATATTGGGATGCAAAAACTAACTACCCATTGAGTAGGCATTTCTCTTCTAATATTTGGATTTTAATACTGATTTTTTTTCCCCTATATCTATGGCTCTTCTAGTGCATGACATTTTCTTCAGTGTACCAGACTGGCAGCTATTTAGAGTACCTCACTGTTTGCCAAACAGATCGTTTTACTGACTCTAAAAAGCCATAAGTCTGGGAGAGGGCAGGGTAGAGAAAATGTAACATAATTACTGATATACTGTGAAAATGTTTACAAATAATGCAGATCGTTCCTGGTTATTTTTTTGGCGGTTCAACCTAATATTTAGGCTGTGGCAAACTCACGGCAAACCAGAATTTCCTGTAGACTCTTAATATAGCAAGCATGTTTCATACGGAGGTATTATCCCTTACGTGCAATATCGAGGCAAACTTCTCCCCTCTCCCCACCCGGTCCATGGGATTTCAGTGGAGTAGTTTGCAACACAAACAGCACAAGCCATTGAAAACCAAACGTTGCACCTTAGCAAGTAGATTTTAGCTGTTCAGCTGGGAGAGAAACAGCTGGATTTCCTCTGAAGCCGTTGCCAATGAAAAGTCATTTGTTGACAGTGCTGGTGCGTGGCCGGTCCTGCAGATTGACGGATGGTGCATTTACCCCTGGGCAAACGCTTCAACAGGGTTTCTCAGCTGAACGCACGGTTCCTGCCACCCGTGCTCAGGAGAGTGGTTCCCTAACAACTTTCTCCATCTTCGGTTAGCTCCCTGGCTGCTGTAAATCAGTGTAAATCCTGTACATTCCGACCTGAAAATTTTAAAATTAACGGGGCGGTGATAATTTGCGTAGCTGACACGGCAACACTCACGCGAGTGGGGGACCTGATGTGTACGGTCACGGTGTCACAGACACGCTCCGTCAGGGGCTGCTCAGACGGTGCGGCATTGCCCAGTGCTACGGACCTCTCAGCCTGGCCCAGCGTGCATAAAATACTACCTGTTGAAAAAAAGATTGCATTGCTTTCGGTGGGCTTTGGCTCAGGCCCATCAAGAATGGCATTTCTGTCAGCGAAGGAGAAGAAGCTGCAGCCTTAATTTTGTTTTTTTTGTACCTGCCTACTCCAGAAAGGAAGAGTACACTGAAGAGAATCTGAAGCATTTTTTGTACAGAAACATTTACGCTAAAATAGAAGAGAAAAAAAAAAAAAATAACCTCAGGAGAAACTTAGTGGGCAGGTGGAAATTTTGCACTGTGATATAGCTTTCACATTAATTTCACACCTATTTTCAATTTTTTTTCTGCAACGACTGCCCCTTGCTAATTTTCCCAGTGTGTGGCTAATCAGTGGGGTTTCTGCAGGTCCTCGAGCTGTGCTTCGTGCTGAGATGGGCAGAGTAGGGTGTGGGGAAAGGGTTGCACACCAGGGACTGGCAGATCAGGCTGGATGGAAAGAGGTTTGCGTTTCAGCTCTGAACGTTTTCCCTAGAAAGCTTTCCCAAAGCAGCAGGAGGTAAGGAACGGTGCAGAATATGGATTTTTGTTCCCTCCACCCGGGATGGCTGATTCTGCCAACTTGGTAAAGGTTACTTACACCTAACTTTTGTGAAATAACACTCGTTTTGCTACAGACCTTCCAAAAACTCGTTCTTCTGCCCCAGCCTCAGCAGCTGCCGAGTGCTCCAGTTCATCCATCGCAGCCCACCTGGAAGGACGGGTACCCGTGAGAGGTACTGAGCGGTTTTAAGGCAGGGCGGCTGCACAGCTCCGCTGGAAGACAGAAGCCTCGTAGCAGAGGAGCCGGGGCGAGCGCGGCGTCGGTAGCGACAAGCCGTCCGCGTGTGTCAGTCCTGGCGAAAGGCGCGCGAGCCGAAAGCAAACCACTCCTCTGAGGATAAACCTGCTTTTTGCTCTTGTAGTTTACTGGGCCACTCTATAACTCATCGCTGCGTTTAACAAAAGTTTGCGTTAATTAGAACAGCAGCTCAGGGCCCTGATTAAACCTTTTTTGTGTCCTTTAGCACAAAAAAATAGACTTTCCGCCACTGGGGCATGCGCATGTGTAAGCTATATTTTTGTGAATAGGGCACTTATAGCTTAAGGTGTGCGTATTCGTCTCTTTCTCTCTCTCTCCCCCGTATTCTGTTGTCTTTGGTATCAATGTAGTATGGACTGTAAAGTTTATGAAATCTCTTTTTTGTAACATAAGCTTAAAAAAAAAACCAAACAAAAAAAAACAAAACAGAAGCCTCCAAAGCTTTCAGAGGGGAAGCTTCACATAAACTTTGTACTAGAATGTCCCTATCAAACACCTCTATTTTTCTACAATGATTGATTAAGCAGTTTAACAATGTATTTTGTGTCAATGATTTCAACTGAACTGGTAAAAAGACAATTAAGAATTGAATGCTGTTAATTAACAATGGATTTTCAAGCCGTATATACTGAGTGGTGTTTTCATTAACAGTAAATAACTTAACCTGGACAGTTCATCTCCTAATCCTAAACAATATACTATGAAGTCTAAGTGCCCTATGGGAATGCTTTTGGCAAATCACATTTAAGGAACATGAATAATGCAACATTTCAATATAATTGACTAGATAATTAATCAAGACCTATTACATCTCTATATACTTCACTAATACATTTTGATGTCTTTTTCTCAGAGTATCCTGTGATTTCCAGGAGCAAAAGAGCTCTCAGTAACCTACTGTAGCTCTCAATTCCCTCTTCCAATGAACAGAGATGCTGCAGAGGTGTTTTGCACAGACTTCATGCACAGTGTTGCACAGTCATCTCTGGCTCCTTCTCACTTCTTGTTTTTTTTTTTTTTTTTTAATCACACACTAATTGTTTCTCCCACACCCAAGTTTCCAAACCAGATCTTTCAGGTGTTGATAATAGACACAGACATACTGCTTTTAATGGAGCAACACAAATTTATCCTGGGTGAGAATTTGACCTTCAGCAAGTACTTGAAGCTCTGGCTTGTTATTTAGCAAGATACACTATCTTACCAGCATTACAATAAATTTCAGAAATTATTTCAAAATAGTCATCCCAAAAAGAAAAAAAAAAAAAAAAAAAAAAGCATTCTCTTAGCAATATGTAGCTGTTACGATCTAGATTTTTGCCCTAGAAAACCACCATCGTTGGCATTGATGTGAGCCATCCCGACAAACGTAACTTCTGGGATCAGATTTGAAGGTCTGCTTCTACAAACAGCCTTGCTGCCAGCATGCAGGTAGAGAGGATTGCACAGAGTCGGAGCTCTGCGCATCCCTTGCAAGGCGGAGGAAGGGGGTGGTGTGCCAGAGAAGGGTCCCCAGCTGGCGACGGCCAAACCAGGTGGGACAAGGTGCTGGCAAATGCAAGAGGAAAATGCTTGGCGGATGGTTTGAAGTTAACTTCAAGGCAGGCTTTGGATTTAACCCTGGTGCACTGAGGTGCCCAGGTCTGGGGTTGCCCTTGTTCCTCTGTTGGCATTAAAGAGGAAACTCAGGCCTTTCAAAACCAGGGAAGAAATCCCTCTTTTCAGCCACAGGGCAGAAGTTCCCATTTCACTCAGCTGCCCGATAGTGGGCTACTTAGGATGGGGAAAACCTGGAGTCAGCTCTCTTCCGTCCACGATGTTCAAAGCTGCATCCCACTTCTCCCAGGAAACTACCCCTGCCGTCACAGCAACGGCAGAGCCCCAGCCCCCATGCCAAATGCTGACTGGCTCTTGAATTCTGGGACTCCTGTCTTTTGCAGATCTGAATTTAAACAAATGGTGAATTTATACCGCTTCCTCCAGTTATTTAATGTGGGTGTGCATTAGAGGCTCAGCACTGAAAATGTGATTTGTCTATATGACAATGGCAGGGTTGGGTACCTTGGGTAGGACATTTCCTAGCAGCTACCACCAGAGCTTCTGACTGTGAAACATAATCTTTACTGTTATGGTACTCTCTGTCCCTCAAAATATCTTTCTTTTCAGAATATCAGCCTCCTTAACAGACACAGTACCTCACTCAGACACTTTTTAAACTATAAATCAGACCCAATAAAACAAGAACAAAAGTTGGCTTCTCTTCTACTCTTCCTTCAGCTCCTAAATATGCTGCTTGGAAACACAGGCTTGGAAAGCAGGCATAAATTTGGGCTTTGTGCTGTAAATAATTCTTAAACACAAGACCTGAAAGCTGTTATTTATTATTCATATTAAATGATGCTCTTTCATGCTTCCTGAGTGAATTTTAAACTTCTAGGATCTGGCTTTTTAGAAGGGATGGGTGGTGTTAGACATTCCAGGGCATGCTTCATTTTGTGCATTTAGTTCAAGCTTACTTCTACTGATTTCCATTTTTTCAGATCCTCTGGACTTCCAGAAATTATAATCTACTGGCAACTTCAGTGTAACGGCGTACTTATTTTACCACTTGCCATTCTTCCATTTAGTGTCTGTATACTGATGCTCTAATAGTTTCACACAGATAGCACGCAGACATCATATCCAAAGACAGTGTTCCAAAGAGACCCGAATATCTCGCTATTTCATCTCAAGTGTGAAATCTGTTTTCTATTCTAAGCAAATTCACAAGCATAAACCACAGTTCTTCCCTCATCCTCCATAACTTGTGTGTCATCCATGCAGAATAAAAACTTAAGCGTTTCAAATGCCAGCTGCTTTGAGGTTTTTTCTCAGAGGGCAGGACTGGGGAGAGCTCTCCCCACTTTTTTTTTTTTTTTTTTTTTTTTAATTCAAAGATTGCAGCTGCAAACTCACAGCTGCAGCTCACGGACAGTCGTCTGGAAGCTACGGGCACCATCCTGCTACCAGCTTGCTTTGAAGTCTGTATCAGCTGCTCTTCCAAGCCACAGAGCTGTTTTCCCTCAGACGATTACATGCAGTCACTTGCATTAACTTTTCTGGAAGGTTTAAACTGGAAGAACTGGTGGAGAGCTGTTGCCCCACGACACTTTCCTCCCCATGCTTTTCACAATCTGTTGGACCGGAGCCCTCTGGACTACTGCCAGCTCAGGAGAGGAGAATGCTTGGCACACAAGCACAAATCCTCACAGCCACCCTCCCTGGCTGTTTCCCCATCACCATGACCAGGAGGACGCAAATTCCTCACTGAAATATCCGTACGAAAGGATGTGTGATGTGGTGCTTGAGATGGCACCGTTCCGTTTCAGAAAGGATGGCGATGCAATGTACAGTGTTTGATCCACTTCACGCGCAGAGCACGTCGTACGCAGCCTCCCGCTGAGTTGAGGAAATGGAGCTGGAGCATAGCAACGCTAAGCAGAGCTCTTTAAACACCTAAGATATCTTCCCAAGCCTGTAATTCTAATCAAATTAAACTCAAACTAAAAAGGACCTTTTCTAAAAAAGATTATGATATCTTAATGAGAAATCTCTAATCTGAAAATATCAGTAAGACTGGGGGTGAGGAAGCCAAACTGTTACACTTTGAAGTCATTATAATGAATCTTGTTCAGACGGTGACAGAAGTTATTTCCTTTTCACGGCAACATTTTTGGTTTAGATGGATGGGATGATAGAGCTAACCTCCTAAATCTCTGCTTGTGATTTTTCAGAAATGCTGAACATTCACCAGCTCTTACCAAGATCCATAGGAATTAGGAGGCATTTCTGTGAAGAGAGACCATCTGTTCAGATGACAATGTAAGAACTTGGTGCTGCCTTTTGCTCCTGCTTTTAGGCTCCCTGGGACATGATGGAGTCAGGAGAGGTCTCCACCTCACTTGAAATGCCATCCGCATCAAATACATGCCACAGTCCTAAAGACCCCACACATGTTGCAGTAGGCTTTAGGCACACATTTTTTAGGCACCCTAAGGATCACTAAAGGCACTGTCAAATGTGCTAAAGACACTACTAAACAAGAGTGAAGAATGACTTGACTCTCTTAAAGGCATTTCATTGAAACCGGGTTAAGGTATAGCAGTGGGGCAAGAAGAGGAAGCTGCACGGCTTGCATTGTGCTGTACGTTCTGAAGGAAAATGTGGAAGCCATCACTTAGCAGAGAAATCAGCAATCCTCATTTCATATAAGCTCAATACTAAAAACATGGGAAAACAAGATAATGCACTTTCTAATCAAAAGGTAAAATGGTTCATAGCAAATACAAAAGAACCCTGGAAAGGGAAAGGGAGGAATACAAATAACTTTGAAGTCTACAGATGAAGCCCAACAAAAGTCCTGGCCAAAAGGCAGGGCCGCTGGAATCAAGAGTTCAAAGCTAAGCCATGCTGCTGGCCATTTTTTTACTTTTTATACACAAGTATCTTTTCGTTGAAATGCACAAAATTGCTATTAATAAATATGGTAAAATAAAGCATGACCAAAACTATTGCTTAAAAAAGTTGGCTAGCCAAATCATCAAAAAGCAATCTATATAACGAGAAGAGACAAGGGAGAGAATTCAGCGCTTAAACCCCATTCAGTACTTCTTACCCGCTGTGAAACTCATTAAAGTAAAACCGACAAGAGAAGACATTGTGTTTAAATTTACTGAATTCCAATGAAAGAGGAAAAATGTTCAGTACACAAAAACCCCATCTTTAGGGTCTTTTGCCACCATCTACATGACAAAGAAAAAAATGAGCTGTATGCTACTTAGTCCCTACAGTACTGATTGTAGAAAAGCTTCATCCCTTGAATGGCACAATTTCAAAATGAGCTTGAAAAATCACAGCAAGATCACCTAATACGATAACTAATACTCACAAAAGGAATTAAGCTTCTGTTTAGCCTCATTTCCCAGTGAAGAAACAGCAGAACAGAAATGGAAAAACTGCATAGAAATTTTCCCGAAAAAAATGTGGCTTTATTTCATAAATTTAAATAACAATTTTCTTTTTTCTTTTTTAATGACAGTGTTTGTTCTCTCTTTGTGTCAACACTGATTTATTTGCTAAAAGTTTGCATGGCGATAAAAATATGACCTTTCAAAAGTAATTCTAGTTTTGTAAAGAAATAATTTATTTTGTGTCTTGGGTAATCTGTGGATTAGTACTGATAATTAGAATAAGATCAACACAGTGAATTTCTTCAGAGAAGAAATTAACAACAATTAAAATACATCACTTTACAAATCAGAAGGCAATATTCCATTCACAGTTTTTTCCCCTCACATTTCCAAAATAAAGTAATGAAGCATTTTGATACTAGAACAAAATGGTTTTGTTCAGCTGAAGACTTTTTAGAAATATGATTAAAAATCCATTTTTGCTCATCTTTGCAGAGAAGGAACATATTCACACCATCAAATTAATGTCAGTTTACTTACTGTAGAAATGAATAGGTATTAAATTTATTAATAATAATAATAATAATAATAATAATAATAATAATAAAATACACTGCTGGAGATATCTAGCAGTGAAGAAATCTGCCACCAAGTTCACCCTTAGAATTTGAGTCAGTCATTGCCATGACTCTGATTACAGCTAAAATTAAACTATTCCTAATATGACATTCTGTGCATTTTCACAAAAATGGGCTAGTGAAGAGTTTGGGCCAAAATGTCAAGGGTCCACCTGAGATTTGGGAAGTGTGGGCTCAACTTCCTGCTGTAACTGAGACAGAAAGAAATTTTTAATCTTAGATTATGTTAAACACAGAGTTGTAGAAGCTCGAGCCAGATCTCTCTCATCCCCTGGCAGTTTCTACCCATCAGGTTACAATTTCTCAGTCAATCTGTCGCCATCTCTGAAGAGCTATCCAGGAAAAAAAAAAAAAAATTTGGACTAAGTTGAAAAATTCTGAGCAGATCTCCCATAAAATTCACAAAGATAGAAAGAGATACAAAAACTTTCCTGAATCACTGGCTGAAACTGGAGCTCTGCCCCTAAAGGCTGAAAGGCAATACTCGATCCTGGTCTACCTGGAACAAGTGGGTAGCCATCTAATAAATGAATGATTAAAAAATGATTGTAGCTAACAGCCTGTGAGCAGCAGGAGAAAGGGGGGAGGGCGACATGAGCACAGGGATGGAAATGCTGGCATGTTCCAGCCATGGCCCCTCCCAGTCACATCTGAAACACCCGGGAAGAACTGACTGCTTTTTTTCTGCATTGTGGCTGTCACATGATGGGAAATTTCCGTTTTGGGACAAAAAAGGGAAAAAAAAAGAGAAAAAAGGAGAAAAAAAAATGGGGGGAGAAAGGGGGAGAAAGGGAGGGGGAGAAAAAGAAAAGATAAGAGAAATAAAAGGAGAAAAAGGAGGAAAAGGAGGAAGGGAAAAAAGGGACAAAAGGGAAAAAGGGAGGTAAAGGGACAAAAAGAGGGCGGGGGGAGAGGGGAAATAGGGAAAAGGAAAAAAGTTAAAAAAGAAGAAGGGGCAAAAGGGGGGAAAGGAAAAAAGGGGGAAAAGGGGGGAAAAAAGGCTTGGTCCCACTTCTTCAAATGAGAATCTCACTGACTTGTACACTTTGGGTTTTGTTTGTTGTGGTGGTTTTTTTGGTGGGTTGATTGGCTGGGGTTTTCTACCACCTCAGCCTGATACCGGTGTGCTTGTTGCTCTCGATAAACGCAGCGAGAAGAGAGACCCGCTTTTCCTAAGGGACAAGCACCCGCCTGACGGTGAACGCTGTGACCTTAGAGTACCTTCAGCAATAATAAGTCAAAACTTGTTATCAAGGTTTTTTCTTGACGGTTCAATAAGTAGTAGCAAATAAGCGACACTTTTCCTGGAAGCCCTGGGTAGAGCCCTCATAAGGGGGAACATTTTCCTCTCGGCTTGCTGGCCCTTCGGCAATCTGTGCGGCAGGCAGCCAGCCCGTAACAAGTCCCCGACGTTGCCTTCCTCGCAGCATTTTCTGCGTGGCACAGAATGAACCTCACGTGGGTACAGTCAGGATAAAGGCAAACATCTTCAAAATGATGTGCCCAAAAATCGTCATGGTACGGATCAATAACCTCCACTTGACACACAAAACTACCTAAAATCACTTTCTGTCTTTAGCATGGTCATTTCACAAAAATTAACTATGAAAGTTAATTTTGAATATCCAAATGGTAATTTAACTGCTGATCGAACCACCAAATCACAGTATTTTAAAGGTCTGCGACAGTATTTTAAAGTTTCCTGTAAGTAACATTGCATCTTAATATCACCAAAGGCTAGAGTCAGAGCCTGAAAGGCAATTCCTGCCATCTTTTCTTCCATTTAATCCAGCAAATGGAGAAACAGAAATTAAAGTGACTACTTTAGATAAACATGAATGCAGATTTTTACTTTAGTTCAGAAACTACTTTATGCATAGTCACAAATTCAAAATTTTTCAAAGCCTGAAGTCTGCTATATCATTCCCAGTAGAGTAAGAAATAATAATGTAATCAGAACTTCATTTTATGGTGTTGGTGGAAATTTTATTCAGTCAAAAGTTAAACCTTTCCCACACCTCTTCATTTTGAGACATGTTTGCAATCTTTAGAAGCTTTTTACTGATAAGCAAAACACGCAGGCAAAGACCTTTTTCCTAAACCGCTTCAAGGCACAGTCCCTTGTCTTTTTATTCATGTATCAAATACATGTTTTCTTCATTTCTGCATAAATCTCGGAAGTTGAATGTTAACACAAGTAGGTTAGGAAATTAGGAAATTGTATCTACCCTAAAATACTTACACAGAAGTTTATGAATAAATTAGTAAAACTGCACATGCGTATGCACAAATCATCTGAGTCAGTAAGTAAGGAGGAATCAGAAAAAACCTTCTGTGGAAGGTGCAGTTACCTCCTTGCTGTCATAGCAGTGTCTATATTCTTGTTCTATCAGGTAAGAGAAGATATGAGATAGGTATGCAAAAGTGACAGTTTGGCTATTAACCTGCCTTTGCATGCTTTTGTCTTTCCCTAGAAACAATTTCGATACACCTGTGAATGGGTAATGATGAAAGCATATTTATTAAGAAAGCACAAGAAAATAATGTATTTAGACAACTAACTAATTTTTTAATAAAACATATAAGAAACTGCGGTTCTAGGAAAATTGTTTACCCATTTTTTTAAAAAAGGGATATCAATAAATAAATAAATTAATAATTTTTTTCCTCTGGAACAATAAACAGCTTCAGACACTGTCTTGATTTAATTTGCTTGTGTGCAACTCACTGAAATACCAGTGCGCTGCTAACAGAAGGGACGGCTGTCGGCAAGAGCTGAGAGTGAAGATCTGCTTTGCTTAGTCCATAGCCTCGAGTTCAGGCTCCTTTTTTGCATCTTCGGTTCACCTGCAGATGGTGTACCTACAAGGCTCCACATTTTGAGAAACCACGGATGTCACTGCAGGTGTGGGTAAACAAGGACCTCGTTGCGGCTTCAGGTCTGGAGGTGGACCACGTCCAGAGGCTTTCATTGACTCGCGTTCTACGCACCTCACCCAAAAGCAAGCTACGTTCCTCGTCAGTACATCACGTTTCACTCTTGGTTGATTTGGCAATCATTGCGTTGAAAAATTAGCAAAATGCCATCTGAGTAAACACGGGCGGTTTGTCTGCAAACTCGCTTTCGTCTGGCCCACAAATGCTAGCGGTGCGCACGGCTTAAACGCAAGCTGCACGGCTCCGGAGGTCTCTGAGGGTCTGTTCTGGTGGGGGGACTTGAACTAGAGAGTTCAACGTGGTGCAACACACGTAGGCTTACACCAGTCACTGCTTCTGTGCCGCTACAGGAGTAGGTACCAATATTAGCCTGGAAATGGAGGATACTCGGTCACAGAAATTATCTGTCAGGAATCTACATGTGCTCAAAACTGATGAGGTTTGTGTGTTGTGGTTCCAGATCACATCTCTCCTATAAATATACTTCTTCATCGTTAGCCATTGGGAGGTCGTATCATTTCACATAAACATTGATAATTTGTTGAAAGAAAGAAGCAAGGGAGAAAGAATGGGAGAAAAAAAAAAACCCATCACTCTCCCTCTAACACTTAAGTAACCTCTAGTAGATGAAATACAACCTCTAAAATGTACTTTTTCAATTATCCAGCATTACAAACTCCAGTGCTTAAAAAGGTAAAACGTTATTATTGCTACTAGGATATTTGAAATTTAACAATGTTTCATTGGGTTATAGGACAATAAAACGAAGACACTTTCTACAGCCCATATGTTTGCAGAGTTCTGCTTTGATTTATGTGGGAAAAACAGCTAATACACTGCAAATACAGAATTTTAAATTATGGGGTTTGTGGGTAATAGTCTGGGTCTCTGAGACATTTTGAAACTGCTTTTCAACACAGTTTTCAACAGTTTCAGTTTTGTGTGGCACTTTTTCACGTTCTAGCAAAGTGTATTTTCCTTTATACTTTCTATAAATATTACAACACTAGATTATCACATGACAGACTATAATCAGATTTCAAATCAACAGATATTTCTTTAAATGTGCTTTATAGTTAAGCAAATTTTAATTCACCAGAATTCAGTTTTCCCAGTGACAACTCAGCTTTCTATTCCCTACTCCGTCCCTTGCCTCATCAATCAATTTTTCTATACCACATTCTGGCCTCCCATTGAATCACATTCCAAGGTAAATCTCTGCTTCTCATTGCTCAAGTTCTTTAGAATTTGCTTTTTCTGAAAAGCCGATAAGAACTAACTCTTACTCAACTTTATTTGATCATTATTTGGAGAGAGGAATAAACTGAATTAAATTAAAGCCATTTAAATTTTGAGTAAGTGCCATAGACTGAATCAGTGCAATCAAACTAATCCACTTCACATTATACCATTAGCTAATTTAGATTAATTTCCTGGGTATACAAGTCTCAGTTATAAAACTAGAGACGACAGATAAATACAAAAAGGAAGTGATGCAGCATCATTGTTAAGTTGGGTGAGACTTCAATATCAGAGAACATGTAGACTACCCAGTATTAAGGTTTTTGTATCTGTCACAAAAGATAGAAGCTACAAGGAGGAGAATTAAAGCTATACATAAATCTATTGTGTTACTATTTATGGACACCTATTCTCAAATGCAAGAGAGAAGCACAAGGTAGATGAGAAGACTCTTGATAATTTTCCCTTACATTTATAACATAGAAATTTGCATTTAAATATAAGTTTAAATTGTTGGGCAATAAATCTGAGTTTTAGTGAAGTCGAACCTAAGGACAGTCAAGGCAGGACTGGAACAGAGAGGTAGATTACAGAGTTTTCCATGCAGATGGCTGCTGATTTTTTTGTCAAAGGATGGGATGGGACAGACATGGGGACAGATAGGGAAGAGAGAAGAGGTCCAAGGACTGAGACCCACTAAACTCCCACAGCAAGTTCAGAAGGAATTGAGGTACACCTCTGTAGAAATGCTAATGAAGCAACTCT
This sequence comes from Aramus guarauna, assembly GCA_013400195.1. Taxonomy (NCBI): domain Eukaryota; kingdom Metazoa; phylum Chordata; class Aves; order Gruiformes; family Aramidae; genus Aramus; species Aramus guarauna. The sequence continues at coordinate 518,998 of VXBL01006835.1, forward strand.
AGAGAGCTGATCTCTAGGAGACCTTACAGAAGAAAGCTAACAGAGGGAAGAATTCAAGGTGATGGCAGTTTGGGGTTTCAAAGGCCATGACGTGCCTCCAACGCGAAGGCTGGAGGCAGATGTAGCACCCTTCTGAGATTTACTTGCAGAGCAACCTCCCCACATCCCGGTGAGAGTGCTTCTACACAAGGGCAAGAGTGGGACGAGAGACAGCACGGAAAGAAAAAGACGCCAGTGACTACAAACAGCGCACTCAGTGAGTCTGGAGATAAACAGAAAGAGGAAGATGAGGAAGAGCACTCATGCTGTGATAAAATCTAAAAAGAAAAAAAAAGTTAGGAAGAAAAATGGGAAGATGGAATAAAAACATATCTGCGAGATCAGAGACATGAGCCCTTTCAGGAGCAAGGGAAGGAAGAGAACAAAAGCAAAGGTCTTTCTACCTTTCTATAAGCTGTTTCTTCTATTCTCCCAAGGTCCAGCTGATTTTCACTTTTTGCAAATATTTGGTTCATGTTTGCTTTCCATGTGACAGGGGAGTGGACTTCAAATGACTTGGTAGCATCATATCCCCTCTACACTGAATATTCAGCTTGAATGACTGGATTCAAACTATTTTTTTATAAAAATCATGAAAAGTAGGCAAGAATTTAAGCAAATTCAATGTACTGAAATGAATGGAGGAGAAGGAAAAAAAAAAAAAAGGAAAACCAACAACAATACTGGGAATAGGAATCATTAAAATGCATACCAACTCCCACACCTGATTTCTAATACATATTTTTTTCTTAAGTTAGTAAATAACTGAAAATCTGTTTCTTTGTTTCCATAACAAAATAAAATCAAAGAAGAGGAGAAACAACATTAATCATAATTCAGTTCCCTGCTGGTATTTAAAAACTGAGTATACTCACATATAGTTCTATAAGATGTTGATAGGTCGTTAGTCCCTTCATGCCAAATTTTACATCGTGTTGGATAACTTCTGTAAAAGGACCAAGGATAGCAAAAAACCAGCTAACTCTTCAGAGCAAATTATGTTGCACAAACCCAAGGAAAGAGTTGTTGTTATACAAACTAACCACAAGCCTGCAGCCTCCAAACAACATGCATTTTTATTAGTGTAAGATGCAGCAATAACACTGTTTTCCTAAAATGTGCTGAGAAAAGAGCGAGACAGTGGCATTTTCATCAACATTTTCATTTTAATTCTGCAGATTTTTCAACAAGAATTGAAGATATTGTGACACCAATTTAGGAAATCTTATCTTTAAGCACAGGAACGGAGCTGTGCATTTAAGGTCATGGGTGTGCACAAATACCTTTCCCAAATTAGAGTCTACGAACATTGTAAGAGCTACTCAGCACATTGTGGGATCATCTTAAAACCATTTGGTTTTATAAATGACACATCACTGAATTCCATTTAATATGGTGGGATGCAAAGCTGTTATATTTACTCCTCATAGAACAATAATAACCAGGGCGTGCAAGTTACCAGTCTAATTCCAGAGACGTGCTCAACCCGCTGTCTGCGTGTAGCTCTTCGCTGTTCAAGAGCTCAGCGAGGGGAGGTACATCTCCCATCCCACAAGAGCGTCAAGGGACGCTCTTATGCAATAACCAGTAGCCATCAGCAGAGCTGGCTGAAATCTTTCTAGGCAAATTTGCTTCATTTGGAAAACTAAGAGAAAAAAAAAAAACAACCTTGCTGGTTTGGTAAGGCTCTCCTGGTTCTCAGTGAACAGAATCAAATACAAGGAGTATTTATGTGAATTAATCCATTTCATAGGGGGATTTTTATTTTGCCTTGGTCTTGTCATGATCCATGAAAAATGTTGCTTTCCTTTAAACTTCCTAAGATTCAGGTTACTTAGAAGCTGAAGGTCCAAAGGACATGCAGGAAGGCCTCTATGCCACTTGGTACTCTATGCCAAATGGTCATGCTATTGCTGTATTGCTGGTTAACAACTGGCCATAACAACATCCTGCATTTTCATATTAATACTGAAAAGGAGAGGAATTTATTTTTTTTTAAATGTTTCTCCTATAAACTGAAAATCAGGTCAGAGCTCCTTATATGCATGCAAACAGATTTATTTAACTTTCACTATGAAGAAAAGAGGGAGCTATCAGCCAGGCAGCTCTTCCTTCAGTTGTACTTCATGGAAAAAAAACCCTGTTATCCCTCAATCCAGCCGGCACAGCACCTTTCCTGCTGAGCCTGCACTATTTTTCTTTTACCTCCATATTCTTTTCCAGACTCAATGACTGGAAAAAAATGATTCCTGCCCATTGAAATTTATAATTGCATCAGAAGAGTAGATGGATTTCATAGACTTTTTATTTCTTCCTTCTTCTTTTTCTTTTTTTCTTTTTTTTTTTTTTTTTGGCTCGCTTAAATTCTTTACTTTCTTTGAGCTTTATCCACTCCGCTTTCTTCCTGTCACGTTCCAGTCTTGACTGATGTGTACAAGTGTTTCTGCTTTCCATGCTATATCAAATGTAGTCTCGCTGCGGTCATCTGATACAGCAGTTCAGCTATTTCTGTAAGGTTTTTTCCTCTGGCATGGATTTTGGTTAGCTCCAAAAATCTACCTTGCTTATGGACCTCCGATGCACCAGCTCTAGAAACTTGCATTTTATATTCCATTACTCCACTGACATGACTGAGAAACATCCCCTGCAAACATATCTTACTATTTTTACAAATCCTTCTAATAGAATTACATTCTCAGATTTCTTCCATCGACGGCTGTGGGATTTTTTCAATGTCTCATTATTATTAATAGCTGTTCATCCTTCATATCTCTTACCTCAAATTCACTTTCAGTTATTTCTGTGTTGACAGTTGCAGCCTCTGCACTTTATCTAATCTACCGCGTATGTCTTCCCTTTCTTGAATTATGTTCCCCTGAAGCACTGAAGACTGAGTTAGCACTTTTGTCTTTCTGCCCCCAGAAATGCAGCACAAATTCCACCTTCGCTGCTTTGCAGCAAATGGCTTTCTAAACTCCTTAATGAATGTTAAAATATCCTTTTAGTTTTCCCAAGTTGAGGAATTCAGCCTTGTGAGCGTTTTTTTGCTCATGATATACTTAGACAAAGTCCAGAACTGCTGGACTCAGGCGTACTTTCACTGGTTTTCTTATTTCTTCAGCAGAGCATTGTAAGCTTTTGCTTTGTGTCTTTACTTGAGACCAGTCACAAACTACACCGTGCTTTTCCTCCATTTCCAGAGTGAACAAACAGAGATACCCATTCAGGAGAAGTATAATATTTTGCCGTATTTGCTATGTCAGTTTGTGCCCATAAAAGAAATTGTTCAAACCTCATGAAGAAATTGTAACCAAAAAAGGATGCAAGACTGAAACAATCTTTTCTAAAAAGCTCCATTATTACTGATTTTTGCGGGGTTCTTAAGACAGAGAGAGAAGTAGTGAAGTAGCTTGTCTAAAGCTACACTGAAAATTTGGAACAGCGTGGGTATAGAGCTTAATTTTCAAGAATCAGCTTAGGCCTTAACCCTCATCCCACACATGCAACGAGTAACCAGGGGTCAACATCGCCTCATCGCAGATGGAAAGGGGATTGCACACACGAATTTATTCTCCCCTCTCATGCCTGGAGACAGGCCACAGTTATTGTGAGGATGAAGAGGGTACATGTCTGAAGACATTTCCTTCCCTCCTCTTCAAACCCACGTTTAAGAAATAATCTCTCCTTCTTCTAAATTAATACTTGAGGGGAAATCGCATCAAATGCACAAAAAGTGTACTGGATAAAAAAAAAAAAAATTTGGTCTGTTTAATAAATGCATCTTCAGTATACCATACCAAAATAGATTTCATTAAAAATTTCCCTTAAGAGAACATCTTGAAATGAAGTTACAAAAAAAAAAAAAATCAAATGCTGAGGCACTTGTTTTAATTGGCTTTAACTTCTGCAGTCGAAATGCAAAGTATGAGGCCCATTATAATTTGGATGGCTGGTGCTTCTAAACATAGTGTCAGAATTCAGTGAACGAGGAGAGGGGTGGCAGGCCAGCACACACGCTGCCAAGCGAAACAGCTACTCCAGCCGCGCTGCAAAAACCAAACGCACACACAGAGCAGTAGCTATAATTAGACATGAAGAAACCATGTCAGATGTGTTGAGAACCCACTTTAATTCAAATATTTCTTAAGGTTTTCCAAGTATACTTTTCTACTGAGTTGGACTGAAATCTCTTTCAGATAATGATGAAGAGTTACCTTGTCATGGTTTTCTTTCCAAACTAGAGGAAAAACAAGTCAGTAGAAATGTGCATGCTTAGATCTACTTTTTCCTGGTTCTCCTATTACCCCTCCTAAATCCTTCTCTTGCTTGTTCGGATTTTAAAGCATGCCTTCTTGAACTCACAGCTGTGTGAGTTTGGCCAACGTTCAAAAAAAGGGACAAGGAGCTTTTTATGTAATACAGCTGAAGCTGAATGTGGATTCGGTGATGAAGAAGGTTGCAGGACAGGCAGGCTTTGACAAAGCCCTTACATGGTCATAGAAAAGATCTTCAGTATCTTCTCCTCAACTACAGCAAGCACCCAAGTTTCAAAGGGAGTATCTACAGTAGAAAGGAGCATGGGCATCTTTTTCTACCAAGCAGCAGCAAGGAAGTTTTCTCCTGACTTTTAATATTGACAACTGATTGATGCCCCTAACACTGAGAGTGCTTGTTCTCTTTGCTATCTGTTACTCGTTTTGATTAAGCATTATCCATACGGTCTCTAATGCTTTCTTTTCAGTCCTTGGTTCCAATGAGAGTTATGGGAATGAGTTACATTGGCTTAGCAGAGCAAAGCGTAGAAAAGCTTTAACTTTGTCACTTTCAACTTCAATTCAATTTCAATTTTTCAAGAAAAACAACTTCACAATATTTCACCTCATGTATAAAAAGGTGAGTAGAAGGTTTCACTGTGCTATACCAGGGTATATTTTTAAGTTCCTCTACGTGCTTTTTGTCCCTTCTCGTTAAATAAACAGCCTGAATCTTTTCAGTCTCCCTCCATGAGAGTTTTTCCATTCCCTTCATCCTTTCTCCTTGCTCCTCTCCGAGTCCTTCCCCCTGGACCTTTTCACTGAGCTGCAGATATCCAAGTGCAGGCAGCGTGCCGTTTAGTGAATTCCCCAGCTTGCTGAGGTGCCTCTCAAGTTTCTCACAGCTTTCGTGAACTTTGCTCAAGTTTACCACCCCATGTCATTTACGGGATTTGCCATTGTGTTCCTCACCCTCTTTCCAAATGTCTAGTAAGGATACAGGTCCTAATCCAGGAGCTTTTGCTTGTCACTTCAGATATTGTTATTGCTTTCATTTGCATTGTGGTAATTTCTACTCTCTAAAACAGAGTCTTGCTGTACCTCCCCTGCTTCCATGGAGCACCTTCTCAAGAGCAGAAACCATTTATGCAGGTGGCTTTGAGCCTTCTGTACACAGCCAGAGCTATGCATAGAGGGTAGAAATCACCCTGTTTGCTTTGCTTTCCAGACAATGGAGCAGAGTAAAAGACCTACACTTCTCTGTCAAGAATAATGTTTGCTTGTTTTTCATTTAACCAAAAATATGGTGATTACAGCTCAACTTTCTATTAGTCGGAGAAGTTTAGAGCACTTTTATTATTATTCTTTCTATTATCAGGCATTTGACTTGCCATTTATCTCCTCAGCATCAGCTTGGGTGTTGTTTTTTTAAACTTGTACCATTTTCTGGTTTCTTTCCCCAACCAACCGCACCTTTACTAAGGAAGTTGAGAGGACAAGTCAAGCTTTTGATAGCTCTTGAAGCAAGCTGACCCAAACAAACAAGGGTTTAGGTTCTCTGGTCTGAATTTACACAGAAAATGTCTGGCAAAATTATTTACAGCATTAATCTTCCTTTCCTTTTGCATGGTACACACTGATTGGGCCACATACAAAATGAGTTTAAACAGGCTTAGCTTAATCTTCAACAAGCATTTGCATCATGTCACAGAGAAAGTACCACTTATTACCTAAAGGCAGGAACTTTTTACAGCAAGAAGCTCAAAACCTCCTTACGCCGCAGATGAAAATTGGTCAGCTCACAATGGAAATATATTGGGTTCAAGTCAGTAATTACAAGACCAGCCAGCAGCACTGACGACATACCAATTTTTTTATTATTATTATTTTATTTTTTTGCCTTGGGCATAAATATATTTAAATTGAGAACAGTCACAGAAAAATGAGAAAAGTCCGGACTTCAGCACTGCCTAGGTTAGACATCTACAGCCAGCTCTACTTTGGACCTCAGTGGATTGTGTCTCCCATGGTTTTCCCTGGGCAACACTGGCCTTTTGCTCAGGGAAGCTCCATGTCAGTTCTCTGAGAACAAAGTTCTCTCAGCCTTTTTCACACCTGTAAAACAAAATGCTATAAAACCAAAACCAAACAGAAAGCAGGGAAATATTTGAAAGATAACTACAAAGTATTAATGAAGCATTTACAGTGCTCAGAAATAGACCTGAAACGTGCCTGCACTGGCAAAATAGATAACACATGGAGGGCTGGAGTCTCGCCACTCCCCATCACCCAGCAGCAGAATTACGTTCTTCTATAGCTAAGACACCTTTACAGATCTGCTTTCGCGTTACACCCTGTCAGACAGGAGAGGGCAACTACCTCCATTTCACAGGGGAAACAAAGGCGTGGAAAGTTTGTTCTAGCAGAAGCCCAGTGCCTCAGACCCGAGGATGCTGCCTGATTGTTTAACCGTTCCTCCCTCAGGGGAAGGAAACTGGATCCTCTGGGTATTCCAACACTTATGCTATTAGTTGTCCTTGCTCCAGTTACAGCCAGCTACAGAGGTCATGAGCTACTTTTCATATTCTTGAATTTTTATTTTTTTTTCAGAGCAGAAAATAGACAGACACGGCCAAAAAGAGGAACGAGCTCAGGGCAGCATAAGCACTCACCCATAAAAGAGGATGTTCCCTCCTTCCTCACAAGAAGTGAGAATTAAGGAAATGGGTTTGGGATAGATCTCATTACTATTTCCTTAGAAACAAGATTTTTTTGTATAGTAATCTTCAAAGTTTCATCATAAAAGATTAGTATGTAAGCTGTTAATAATTTTTTTTTCTGACTGTGATGAAATGGGGTTATTGTTATCAATCCAGACATTACCTTCCAGAAATTACTTGTGCCTTTGTTTATCTTCGAAGTCTACAGCTCTGAGTGACAAACAACCACTTTTAATAGTAATCTACAGAATTTCTAGAAGCCTTACAGAAATGGCACACGCATACAATGAGTAGTGTACGCACAGGGAAGCCAGTGCGCAACTCCAGTAACACACACAGAGGGCATGCAATATCATCAGTCTTTGCTTAAGTCACTCTTTGCCAGTCTGAGGTGTTCTGGATGCCCCCAGCTTTCCTGCACATGCAGAAGTAACAGCACGACATATGAAAACATATTGACCTGTACGAGGGCAGCAAATCCCATGTGCGCAGCAGCGTGCAACAGGCTGAAGACGCATGTTGTAACTTGACTCGCTGACTCTTCTAGTTCCTACCTGGGCAACTTTTTGTACCGAATCACAAGGCATATAGTTTTAGTATACACCTTCATCCAAACTCCAGCCTGGAGGCTTGAGTTTCTTTTTCAGAAACATTCAGAAGAAACATTCAGAAAAGTAACAACCAGTAAAATATAAACTGAGCAAGGCAAGGAGACTTCCCAGCCAGACTCCCTGGTGTACTAGCCACATCTGCTCGTGACTATCACAAGAAAAAAGAAATTATGTACCTTATAGGACAATCGCCACCATGATTTTTTCTTTAGTTAGCAAAATAAAATGTTACCTCAACAGAAGTGATAATAAGTGATATTTTGGGTTACATTCTTGTCTAGTTTTCTAACTTTAAACATCGATGAATTATATACTTGTGCCTTTTGTTCTCCTATTTCTCAGTCTGTCCTCTGCCCCTCTTTTTAAAAGTCTTAAAAGACAGTTCAGTGGTTATACTTATGCTTGGAAACTATGAATAAGTTTAAAAAGAAAGCATTTGTTTTACTTGAGAATCCAATTTTTCTAAAGACTGATTGGTTGGAAGTATTTTGTACCGTTTGTAAGATTCAACATTTATCCCAGAATTCTTATTTTATTATAGTTGCTATCGATGATCTTGTCAAAAAGCAAAGTTATTGTTGGTGTCATCCACAAGAAAGACCACTTTAAGAAATTTAAATTAATTTTTTTTAAAACTTGAAGGTCTTTTACTCTTCAAAATAAATAGCTTTACAAAGGTACTGAGTGGCTCCAACTGTCACCTGTAATAAAATAGTTTTTTTCCTGCTGTAAGATACTTCTTGTTTGAGATTCCCTTCTAAGTATGGTCACAGCAACACAGTGAGCAGTTCTGGACTTCACATTTGTAAAGCCAGCAAGACTAGCTTAAAAGCTGTTCTCCATTTACAGTGATTCCTGACTTATTTCTAAATAGCTCACTAAAAATTGGGGGGGGGAGGAGGAGTGGGGGAAGCTAACTATACGATACAGTTCTGGAAATGCTGCTCCCATACAGATCTATTAGCTTCGACGGATAATCTCTGGAGAATTTCACACCAGCAGCTAAGCACCTTTGTTGCAGCTGTCAGTCATAACGCTGCCAAAGCAGGCATGGCAGAAGGCACTACGTGCCTACACCTCTGTCGCAGTTTACTGCCCAGCACCTTCATTTAAACATGACTGCGTCAGTGGTGTGAGCACAGGGCTAGGGTTCGCTCTGGAAGCCTCCCCTTTGCCCTGTTCTGGTCCAGGAGCAGCCAACATCTGGCATATCCTGTGGAGGTACCATCTAAAGATGGTATAACAACTGCTACAAGACTCATTAGCAGACTTTCATCAGAGCTCCTAGGTTTTCACACACTGCTCATCCACACACTATAACATTTAATTCCACATGCTGAAGAAACCTCTTTACTAATCTGCTAAATGAGTGCTTAGTGCTGTAAGAAACACAACAGGGAGTCTCAGAAGAGCCTTACTGAGGTAAAAAGTTTCCACGTGCTCTATTTCTGGGGAGAAGGGTTTCCCAAAAGCAGATCATTCAGACAGGAGCCGTGCAAAAAATTTCTAGAAATCTTTCATAAGGTGAATGGGATAAGGAGGGATGTCTTGGCAATAAAACAGGTAGAGTTACAGTCCAGGGGACTGCAGAGATTCTCTGAGGCATTGGGTGGTTTGGAGGGCTCCCTAAATTACCCTAAGGGCCAGTAACTGCTACCTGACCTACCTTTTCCCCTTCTGTAATCATCGTCTGCAGGTACATCAGTCACTGCCTTCACAATTTCTACCACAATGACTTCATAATCTTGGACACAAATGGTGTGACACAAACACAATATCACAGTAGGCAGGTAGATGGATAAACTTCAGTGTAATTAATTAATAACTGCTTGATTTCTTCCTCCTTTCCTCTGCTGCTGCTTTCCTCTTTAGCTCCTCAGAACTTGGGTTGTGTGATGATTCCTTCTTGAAAACAAAAATGGAGCACTCCGGTAAGTAGATTCATTGTGTCCCCCATTTCTTGTCTTCTGCCAGAACCAGAAAATTCTGAGAAGAGGAATCCTTTGTGGAAAGGGAACAAAGCAGTGGGCAGACAGTGCAGAAAGACTTCTAAGGTTATAGTAATGAGGAAGAAGATGTGAATGCAGAAATATTAATGCAGAAATATGGATGAGGAGTTAACCAAGAGCTTATGGGTCAGGATTAAAGGGAGGGTAGGGACAGGTGACACTATAGTGGGGATCTGCTACAGGCCACCCAACCAGGAAGACCAAGCAGATGAGGCCCTCTATAGACAGATAGGAGCAGTCTCATGTTCACAAGCCCTGGTCCTCACTGGGGACTTCAACCACCCTGATATCTGTTGGAGAGACAACACAGCAAGACATAAGCAATCCAGGAGGTTCCTGGAATGCATTGATGATAACTTTCTTCTCCAGGTGACAGAGGAGTCAAGGAGGAGAGTTGCCGTGCTGACCTTGTTCTCACCAACAAGGAGGAGTTGGTAGGGGATGTGAAGCTCGAGGACAGCCTTAGCTGCAGTGACCATGAAATGGTGGAGTTCAAGATCCTCAGGGCAGCAAGAAGGGTGCACAGCAAGCTTGCTACCCCAGACTTCAGGAGAGCAGACTTTGGCCTCTTCAGGGATCTGCTTGGTAGAGTACCAAGGGATAAAGCCCTGGAGGGAAGAGGGTCTCAAGAAAGCTGGTTAGCATTCAAGAATCACCTCCTCCAAGCTCAGGAGGGATGCATCCCAGCAAAGAGGAAGTCAGGCAAAAATGCCAGGAGGCCCACATGGATGAACAAGGAGCTCCTGGACAAACTCAAACACAAAAAGGAAGCCTATAGAAGGTGGAAGCAAGGGCAGGTGGCTTGGGAGGAATACAGAGAAATTGTCTTCGCAACCAGGGATCAGGGCAGGAAAACTAAAGCCCTGATAGAATTAAATATGCCCAGGGACATCCAGGGCAACAAGAAAAGCTTCTGTAGGTACATCAGTGATAAAAGGATGACTAGGGAAAATGTGGGCCGTCTCCAGAAGGAAACAGGAAACCTGGTTACCTGGGATATGGAGAAGGCTGAGGTACTCAAGGACTTGTTTGCCTCAGTCTTCACCAGCAAGTGCTCAAACCACACTGCGCAAGTAGCAGAAGGCAAAGTCAGGGACTGAGAGAATGAAGAACTGCCCACTGTAGGAGAATATCAGGTTCAAGACCATCTAAGGAATCTGAAGGTGCACAAGTCCATGAGACCTGATGAGATGCATCCACAGATCCTGAGGTCCAGTGAAGTTCCCACTGACTGAAAAGGGGGAAATAAACACCCTCATTTTCAAAAAGGGAAAAAAGGAAGACACAGGAAACTACAGACCAGTCAGTCTCACCTCTGTGATCAGCCAACATGGCTTCACTAAGGGCAAATTGTGCCTGACAAATTTTGTGGCCTTCTATGGCAGGGTTACAGCATTGATGGATAAGAGAAGAGCAACTGATGTCATCTGTCTGGACTTGTGCAAAGCATGGACACTGTCCAGCATGACGTTCTTGTGTTTAAATTGGAGAGGCATGGATTTGACAGATGGACCACTCAGTTGACAAGAAACTGGCTGGATGGTCACACTCAAAGAGTTGTGGTCAACGGCTCACTGTCCAAGTGGAGATCAGTGATGAGTGGCATTCCTCAGGGGTCGGTATTGGGACCGGCACTGTTTAACATCTTTGTCAGAGACATGGACAGTGGGATCAAGTGCACCCTCAGCAAGTTTGCTGATGACTCCAAGCTGTATGGTGCAGTTGACACACCAGAGGGAAGGGATGCCATCCAGAGGGACCTTGGCAGGCTTGAGAGGTGGATCCGTGCAAACCTCATGAGGTTCAACAAGGCCAAGCACACGGTCCTGCACATGGGTAGGGGCATTCCCAAGCACAGTTATAGGCTGG
>VXBL01006836.1:6842-37788 GCA_013400195.1 Aramus guarauna
GAGAACTGTCAAGCATTGGAGCAGGTTGTTGAGAGGGGTTATGCAGTCCCTGTCCTTGCGTTTTTTAAAACCTGATTGGATAAAGTCCTGAGCAAACCGGTCTGATTCTCTTAGCTGACTTCTTTGAGCAGGAGATTGGACTAGACACCTCCTGAAGTTCTTCCAACCTGAATTATTCTGTGTTTCTATGAAAACTACAGCTCTCAAGTAGCCTGCTGCACATTGTTTGTAGCTTATTGCTGTGTTCTATACATCTGTCTGTACCAATAGTACATGTCACACTGACATTCTTTTTTCTCCTTTGCTTTTTGTGTTTAGTTGCTGAGCGTCCTCAACACATGTTGATGAGGGTATCGGTGGGGATCCACAAAAATGACATTGATGCTGCAATTGAAACTTACAACCTGCTGTCTGAAAGGTGGTTTACCCATGCTTCCCCCACATTATTCAACGCAGGCACTAACCGGCCTCAGCTTTCCAGGTACCCTTGGCTTTCAGGTTTGCTTAATGCATAACTGAAGGATGATAAAGTTTTGGAGATCGGATCTGTTCAAATGAAATGCTTTCACAACTTCTAAAAATAGTAGCTGTGTTTCTGTGATTTTTTTTATGAAGTTTTGAGAGGCTGCTGTCAAATTTAACCTGATATCTAGTCTAGTCTTTGGGGAAAAATACACTGATTTCTGTAAGCTTCTAAAGCTAATGGACATGCTTACATGGCTATATTTTATTTTAAAGTTACTTATGTGCATACTCTTCTGTAGATTAGAAAATGAGTCCTGGTAGTTGTTTTCTAAAATATGCTAAAGTAGGAAGCATAACTGCTATGATTTTAAAAATGTTTTGCTTTGCTAACACAGGTATCAGTAATACAACTGTCGCTCATGATGTTTTCTAAAACTGTCCTTTATTCCACTTTGCAACCTATGATTTTGCTTCATTTATTTGCTTTATGTAGCATGTAAAAGACTCAGTGTTTACCCTTGTTTTTCTGCAGCTCTGGTGAAATACTTCTTGACTTCTTTTGTGTTAATCTTTGTATGCTAAACCTATTTGTTTTCATTAGTTGTTTCCTGCTGTGCATGAAGGATGACAGCATTGAGGGAATCTATGACACTCTGAAGCAGTGTGCACTGATCTCAAAGTCTGCTGGTGGGATTGGCCTCGCAGTGAGCTGTATCCGAGCCACGGGCAGCTATATTGCTGGGGTAGGTGTGCAGATGGTGTTCCCAGCAAAGGTTAACCTTCTGGTTTCAGGAAATGTCTGTATTTCAGTTGCCAACTCAATGCTGCTTCTACTGAGTCAGTTTAACCCAGCGGTTAGTCTAGCTCAGTAGTCTTTCCCTTTTCAATGTGCTCAAAGGCAGCAAGTTTGGTTTTTCTTGGTGTTTTGGATTCCTAATAGAAGTCCTTCCAAAAATAGGATCTTACTCCACTGTTTGATTGGACAATTACAACTTATTTATGTATTAGCCACCTATGAACATGCTCAGAGACTCGTGCATTGGCCCTTTTCCTCTTTGTATCTCTAACTGCTCAAGATCATTTGTGGATGTGTGTTTAATATTTTTGTCACAGTGTATGTAACCTCTGCAAGCCTTTAGGTTGCATAACATAGAGGAAAGAAGTTAGGTGTGTTTTATTAACTTTGGGACTAGTAGCTGATATATACATTTTTGTCTATTTAAAAAAAAAAAAAGGCGGGGGAAGGAGCTACCAAATAACGGATTGGGGTGGTCAGTTCCTAGCTTTCAGCGTGAGAATTTTGCAGACTGCTGAAAGACATGCAGAAAATGTAGACCCGTCTCTTCAGGTAGTTGCTTTTCAGTATTGATGGTTTTCCTGTGCCTCTGCAGACAAATGGAAATTCCAATGGGCTTGTTCCAATGCTGAGAGTCTACAACAACACTGCCCGTTACGTGGATCAAGGTGGTAACAAGGTACTGGCTTTCCATTAAATTAGGGTCAAGAAGGGAACCTCAGGTCAGAGGGAGAGGTTCCGCGCCTGTGAAATACTGACCCAGTAACGTTGGTGAGCTGATGAAGGGGTTGTAGATAACACATAATGGAAATTGGGCATTTCCCCCCCTTCTTGTTGATATTCTGGTGTTCCCCTTTCACTATGCATTTTATCGTGCAGGTGTATCTTTTGGTATATGTCTGCTGTGTGATGTGCATGTGCTAGACCAGCCTCTTGTGCTGGTTATTAGTCACTCCTTGAATGCCCTATAGTGTGTTCAGGTGTAAGGCTGGAGAAAGCTTCTGGATCTGTATCCTTTGCTTTGGATAGTCCAGAGGTCAGTGGAGGCATGACTCAGTAACTCTAAGATTTCTCAAGCTCCTGTTGACACAGAGGAAATATATTTTTGGTACTAAGTAATTTTTATTGAGAATCTGGAACTAGTAACATAGCCCAGTCGCAATAAGTGAGAGCAGCAGTAAGGCAAAAAAGCATATTGAAATTGCCTTACACGACTGTAAAACTAAGCTCCAGGTAGCTGAGGGTATTGTGTGCACTCAGGAGCAGTACAGATTTTATTTTCAAGGGAAGCTCGTTCTGATCTTGACTATGTTTTATGTATCAGAGACCTGGGGCTTTTGCCATCTACCTGGAGCCATGGCATTTGGACATCTTTGAGTTTCTTGACTTAAAGAAGAACACTGGGAAAGAGGAGCAGCGAGCCAGAGACCTTTTCTTTGCCCTCTGGATTCCTGATCTCTTCATGAAGCGAGTTGAAACCAACCAGGTAAGAAGCCTGATAGCTGCAGAACAGGTCTGTTAGTGGTGGACCAGGTGACCAGCCGGGGATGGAGTTTGTGAAGGGTTGCAGAGCTGCCTTCCTGGCAGAAGAGGAGCTTCCTGAAAGAGCTGCTGCACCCCACTTGAGAACTAGGCAGTGCAGGTGGAGAACGAAGTTGGAGAACTCCAGTGGGATGCTTTGCTTCAGTGCTTAATCTTTTACAGCCCATGACTTAGGTACTGATACTAGTATGCTAGATTTTTACTCTGGAGTTTCCTTAAAGCATTAAAGTCTTCTCAGCCAATTGGTCTTCATATGACTGCTTGTATTTGCTTTGAAATGGGTTCTATCTTGAGAACCAACCATTTCAGGGCTAAAAATGCAGTTTGGTCGTAAATACTCATATAATTACTTCTAAAATAAATCTGACTAGTCTGATAAACATCTTCCCCATGTCTGCTGGCAGAGTTGGTTCCTAGTTTTTCAGGATGGGAAGTGTAGTTTGCATGTTCCTGTTTGCAGCAGGATCTGCTATTGAAGGTGAGCACCTTTAATTAACAGGTTGCCTAAAGATTTTCTCTGAATATTTTTCCTTCTTGCAGGACTGGTCCTTAATGTGTCCAAATGAGTGTCCTGGCCTGGATGAGGTTTGGGGAGAGGAATTTGAGAAACTGTATGAGAGGTAAGAAAAGTGAATAGATTTTAAAGCGGTCAAGCATTCACAGAACTGCCCTTGTTGTGTGGTGTTTGGGAGCCAAAGCATAGGTTTGTGGTGTTGGCTCACAAATGGTCAGTGAGTTCCGTTATCAGATTGATAAAATGACAAAGATGGGGCATGTCTTTTTACTGTTTGCCTCAAACTGTGACCTGTTCAAGATAGAACTATGCATGAATGATTGTTTTAGGTTGTTAGAGGGAAACTCTGAAGTGATCCCTACTTAAAGCAGTTGATGGCTTTGTTTTGAGTGAGTTGTATAGGATGTTGTAGTGAAAGATTTCTATTTCCTTTAAACAAGGACAGTTCAGAGTTCACACAGTTCAGAAGTGAATGGAATCTTACCTGCCTGAGAACTTGATGTTGTGTTAAAAATGATTGTGTTTCACTGCTAATTTTAGAGAGCCTGGGATTTGTTAAGCTACATGTGCCCTCTTGCAGTTACGAGAAGCAAGGCCGTGTCCGCAGAGTGGTGAAGGCCCAGCAGCTCTGGTACGCTATCATTGAATCTCAGACAGAGACTGGCACGCCATACATGCTGTACAAAGACTCTTGCAACCGGAAGAGCAATCAGCAGAACTTGGGGACCATCAAATGCAGCAATCTATGTACAGAAATAGTGGAGTATACCAGCAAAGATGAGGTAGGTGGAGAGCAGGAACTTGTAGCATTCAGGAAAGCTATGACTGCTCCTGTTGCACCTTTCTAGAATATGTCTGACTGTTGGTTGGGGAGGAACAGGTCGCTAAGAAAATTCTGGGGATATTTTGACTCAAGTACTTACAGCTCTTGCACTGACTCTGGGGGTTTCCCCTCCCTGCCAGCTCCCATGGTGGATTTGGTATAAAACAAGATAGCCATCAAAGTGAACCTCTGAAAGCTGGATGGAGAAGTGAGCTCTTGTAGCTGATGTAAGCACCCCTTCAGCTAATGATTTAGTAAAACATTAGTTAGACTTCAGTAACAATTCCCCCTGAGTTCCCTGTGTACTACCCTATCTTGGTGCTCTACTGATGTGCTATGTTTGGACCGCAGCATTGCTAACTAAGGTGAAGGAAGGACATAGAAATGAGTTAGTGCTAATACAGCATGGGGAATTTCTAGTACAGCAAAGCTCTTGAGGCTGTTGTAACTGAAAGTATCTGTTTCTACTGCCTGAGCCACTAGTTGTTCTTTAGCTCATACTCTGGCATATTCATAAAATCCTGAGTAGAAGAGATGGGGAGCCATCTTGCCTGCCTGCGCCGCACAAGAAATTTTAGCTTGTTTAATTCTTCTGGGGTTGGAAATAATATTAGTGCTAAAATTGTTCCAGAAAATGCCCTAATACAGTCTGGATCTCATTGAGATCAGCTGCTGGCTCTGGCATCACAAGAGATACTTAGACTGGGTTTCTGGAAAGATGGCTTAGGGGCAACAGGATTCACCAAGCCAGAGGGCTGAATTTCTATGGTGGTATTGATATCTACTGAGTTGCAAAAAGGGTAAGAACAATTCAAAAAGGTTTAGTAAGATATCAATATCACCATTGATATACCTTCCAGAAAGACAGTACAGGAATGAGGAGTGCACTTTTCCAGCCTTGTAGGTTGCTTGGTTCTTTGTGTCCATATAGTTTGGATAGAGAGCCTACTCTGGGGCTGAGATTTGTTTTTTGCATGGGGTGTTGGCTGGCATGCCTGTTTTCACTGTGTTTTCTCCACAGGTTGCAGTTTGTAATTTGGCCTCTATAGCCCTGAACATGTACGTCACTTCAGAGCATACATACGATTTCAAGAAGCTAGCTGAAGTCACTAAAGTTATTGTCCGAAACCTGAACAAAATCATTGACATCAACTACTACCCTGTGCCAGAGGTGAGTGCCGTGCTGAGTTGGTACAGGGTTGAAGGTGTGCTGAGAGTCTGGTGACAAACATCCTGTTGTTCTGGAGCAATCCCAGTTCAGTCTGGGCCAATAGGAATCAGCGACGGATTTTGTAAACCTGCTTTGGCAAATAGTTGGAAGTTCCATGAACTACCTGTTGGCAGACGTGACCTGTTGTTAGTGACTTCTTAAGCTTCAACCCAGAATGGTTCCTTAGTGAAGCAGTTGTAGAAAAAGCCTCCCCCTGAGATGGTTCTGCAGTTGGAATTTTTTCCTGTGTGTGGATTTCCATAAAGCACAGAACAGCACTAGGAGTAGAGTGGAAAGTGGAAGAGAGAAGGATCCTGGAAAGATCCCAAGAAGTTGTAACACAGCCTTGAGTTGTTGGTTTTATGCATTTTTGGGAGGGTACATAGACCGCTTTCTGGAAGGAAGGTGAGGAGAGAGTTGTTAACTGTGGAAGAGGAGTGGGAGCAGGGTTTGTTGCTGGGCAAGCAGCAGAGCTGGGCAATGGAGAAGGAAATAAGCAAATACCCAAAGCGTGAAGCCAAACCTGATGAGGATCAGATTTTCCTATCATGTACAATTTGAATGTATGTGTCTTTGTGGGCCTGTTGGTGGGGTTTTTTGGGGGGGATTTGTTTGTTTTGTTTTTTTTCAGGAAGTGCTTAGTGTTTACTTCTAAATCAAGGTTCCCCCCGTGTGTCAGGTTGAGCAATTAAAATCAGTGATTGCTTCTAACAAACTTAATCTGAATCCTCAAATTCCTGCCTCACCAAACAGCAAACAGTGGGGAACTGGGCAGAATCAGGAGGTGGGTTCTTGCAGCAGAATGGACGGCCCATAAAAGTTAAGGCAATGGTACAGATGAAAATGCATCTCGGGGCCTTTCCAGCCTAATTTACTCTATGATTCTATGTAGTTCTGCTAAAGGTAGTTACTCTCTTTGCTTGAACGCCAAACAGGCTGAACGCTCCAACAGACGCCATCGTCCCATTGGCATTGGTGTGCAGGGCCTGGCAGATGCTTTCATCTTGATGAGGTATCCCTTTGAAAGTCCTGAGGCCCAGCGCTTAAACCAGCAGATTTTTGAGACCATTTATTATGGTGCTTTGGAAGCCAGCTGTGAACTTGCCAAGGAGCAAGGACCGTATGAAACATATGAGGGTTCTCCTGTCAGCAAAGGGGTAAGTACCAGGAACTGTCCTGTGTTGGGGCCAAAGCAGATAATGGGACCGTGCCTGGTCCTTGCTACAGGAGGAGATGTAGGACTGAAACACCTTAGGCTGATAATATTGCAACGGTACAAATGGTGCTGGAGTTTTCCTCCATCATTTGGCTGCTTAAGTGCAGTAAGAAATGTGTAAGGTAATCTGAGGTGCAGAGAGCAATAAAAGAAAAGCAAGACTCAGCCTGTGCTGGCTGTCCTGTTTACCGCAATTAAAAGCCTGAGTGTTTGTCAGATTATGGTACAAGAGCTTCACTGAGGCCAAATTGTAGAGAACAGTTAAGAGGAATAACAGGCCAATGTACAGTGTGATTTCTAAACCATGGAGAAAAGAGCACCCTGTCTAATTTGGACTACACCTATGTTCTTCAGATTCTTCAGTATGACATGTGGAACGTCACACCATCTGATCTTTGGGACTGGAAGGCTTTAAAGGAGAAGATTGCTAAGTGAGTAGTCTTGCACAGTTTGTATTAGATGTAAAATACATTTGATATGTTCTCACTGACTAAACCCAAAAGATAGGGCACAAGTGTAAAATGGTCCTATGTGTTCACCGCCCTAGTAGATCTTTCTTCAAAACTGTTTTGTGGATGGTTTCTTTCATTTTTGTTCTTACAAGCCAGAACAAGCTCACCCTCTACACTCTGATTTAGCTGAGCTCTTATTTCATCTTGGATGCATCAGCAGAATGGTTTGTGTTCCAGTTAAACAAATGTTGTGATGAGTGGGACAGAGTCAGCCGGGATTGGGAACTCTTTCCCCACTGGCAGGGAAAAGCAGCTGAGCCTTGAACATCCTGAAGACAGGAATCGTTACAGCGTGAAATGCCTATGATGAATTTCTTCAATTGGTAGGGGGCTTAATTTTTCAGTTTAGTAACTCTGTCTGCTGGCTTGTGTATGGAGAGGTCTTCAGGTTCTTCATGGGCTGCTCGTTTTGGTTTTGCCTGAGTGCTATGGAGTTGTGTGCCTGAGAGACTTTTTCTATGCACCCTTTTTCATGACTGAATAATTTGGGAAAGCCTTTGATTAAAGGTGAAAGTAGCAAAGACTTTAGTTATGCTTCCACATTGATCTATGTTACAAGTTTAGTGGAGCTTCCTTTTTTTTACTGCAGGTAATCTGAGTGTGTGCAAGTTACGCTGAGGAGATGAGATTTCTGAGCGTGTGAGCTGAGAGTTGCCTATACTGGCCCTCTTAGCAGACAGTGTATAAACTGTGCTGTTCTTGGGCCTTCTCTCTCCTGTCTCACTTGGTTGACGCTTTCTAACTCTTGACTTTTGTTACTAGATATGGTGTCAGAAACAGCCTTCTCCTTTCTCCCATGCCAACTGCTTCTACTGCTCAGATCTTGGGCAATAACGAATCCATTGAGCCCTACACCAGTAACATCTACACACGCAGAGTCCTCTCAGGAGAGTTTCAGGTAAGCGAGGCAACTATGGGAAAGAGCTTTTCTGGTTTTGTCTTTGATGACTTTCACTGTGAGGACAGACCAGATGAAGGCCACACACTTGGTAACTCAGTTCAGTTAGATGTTTATGTCGAAAGCCAAAAGTGCCAAGGGGAACGTCTAGCCTGTACTATGTGCTGTAGTAGTGCAGTTTTACCTATTCCAGAACAGGCATTGTGGAATATGCAAAACAGTAAAGAAGTGCTGCTTTTCTGTCTTCGTGGGGCCTCAAGATGGCCTGCAGGAATACTTGCTGAGTGAGTGATGATTAGTGAAATTACTGACATGTGTTCTGTGGGAAGAGTAACTGAGAGCACAGTGCTGCTTTGCCCAGGCCGGAGGAGGGAGCTGTATGTAAAGCCCCGAAGAAATCTGAAGAGGTGATGTCAAAGCTTTACAGATGCAGGGGTCTGTCACTGGGGGAGGAGTATGCACCAGTTTGAGTTCTGGAGGCTCGAGTTAGCAAAGAGCTCCATGTGAGACAAGGGGAATGTCTGACTGTTAGGGAGGCCTGGTCTGTCCTACATCCCCCTGGCACATCCCCTCATGGATGCTGGGGTAAGCACTCCATTTCCTCCTGCTGTAGGACCAAATCAGATGCATGGTGTGGTTAGAACAACAGGTTTACTAACCTGCTGCACTGTGTAGGTCAGGTGCACGGTAACCCCAAACAGTCCCTGCAAGCAAATGTTCATTGCTTTTTTTCCTCCAGATAAACAGCTTGCACCTATTTTCTTTCCCCTTCTGACACCAGTCTTGATGATTGTTTACACCCTTATTTAGTAATTCAGGTTGTGGTCGGTGGCCCTGGTAAGTCAAGATCTCTTCCTTTCACATAGAATAGAATCATAGAATCATCTAGGTTGGAAAAGACCTTTAAGATCATCAAGTCCAACCGCTATGGGGAGTTGCATACACTCCGCCTTCACATTTGTAACATACAGTAACTTCTGTAACTGTTCTACTAGTTTACCCCGGGTTGGGGTCAGCCAGGGGTTGCAGACAGCCTTCTGTAGCCTGCGGTGGCCAGCAGCAGCTCACATTTGTAACCCTGTTGTTCTAACCTTGGGCCTACTCTGGCCCTCTGCATGTAAAAGCTGACTGAAGAGTGAAAGTTTGTCAGTACTGTACAAGGTCTTGTTTACCCACATAAAAACCTGTGCACACTGGGGTGGATTTGCCTCTTCTAGGAAGGTCTGTCTGTGCCATATGAGGGCGTACGGCTTAGCAGAATATACAGTGCTTTTGTTCTTTGGCCTTTGCCCCTTACAGGTTGTGAATCCGCACTTGTTGAAAGATCTCACAGAGAGGGGCCTGTGGAATGAGGAGATGAAAAATCAAATCATTGCCCACAATGGCTCTATCCAGGTATGTGTGAGAAACCAGGGAGAACGGCGCAGGGATTCCTACTAGTCTGGGAAGTGCTGGCTGGAAGCTGATTTGCCACATGGTGCTTTTGAGCTCTGCTGTGTACAAGTGACTCACTAGCCTGGGGAGGAAAAGCTGTAAGGTGTAGCATTTCTATTAGAAATATGAGGGGATGTCTGATCTCGGTGGTAATTTGTTCCTGCTGGAGCCTGCCCATGTAATAGAGAAGACCAGTGGAAATGTACTACTAATTATTGCTCGAGCAAATACTGAGTCAGGCTGCTTTACTTCAGGCAGATTCTGCGAATGTTTGGATTCCCATTTATCATGTATAAAGGGGTAATTTCGTAGCAGGGAGTAGGCTTGAGACAGGA
Source organism: Aramus guarauna (assembly GCA_013400195.1). Lineage (NCBI taxonomy): Eukaryota > Metazoa > Chordata > Aves > Gruiformes > Aramidae > Aramus > Aramus guarauna. Next base: position 16,588 of record VXBL01006836.1, read on the forward strand.
GCTGAGTATATGACATCTAGATGCAGAAGCTACACGTAGAAGAGTCTGTGTGGGTTGAATCATTTATGCTGTGGAATTTGAAATGCTGCTGTGACTGTTGTGCTTGGAGTCATGCCTGCGGACAAAGTGCATCCTACTTGTCAGGAATTTTGCGGTGGGTACTGGCTGCTGGATTGCTTTTTGTAAGACCTCCCAGCTACTTAGGACAAAACAGTAACGAGCTTTTTGCAAACAGATTTTTTTTCTCTCAAATTTCCCAGCTGTCCTGTTTCAGCAAGTAAGGTTTCTTTATGCTTGGGTGCTTTCAGATACAGGATATTTGAATTCAGTGATGGAGTTCAGCTGCAAAAAGCCTTAGTTCTAGTCAGGATTGCTGAAGTCTCAGCAATTGGTGAAGGATTTGATTTTATAAATATGTACGTTTGGGCGGTCGCTGGTTACACTGCATTGGGAAACTCTTCCTGTTTGTTTCAGAATATACCTGAGATTCCTGATGACTTGAAGCAGCTCTATAAGACAGTGTGGGAGATTTCCCAGAAAACCATCCTCAAGATGGCAGCAGACAGAGGAGCTTTCATTGATCAGAGCCAGTCTCTCAACATCCACATTGCAGAACCCAACTATGGCAAACTCACCAGCATGCATTTCTATGGGTGGAAGCAGGTACACGGACGGGACGGGGGACTTGTCCAGAACAGAGAGCAAACGGGGGCTGATACGTTCTTTCATGGAAAAAGTTGGTCTCAGTGATTCTTAGAAGGGCAAACGGTCGTTTCTTTCCAAGAATCCTGTCTTACTGGTGTAATATCTCTCTAGAGTAATAAAGCTGTGGGTGCTTGCAGCGGTGCACCCGTTAATCCTGACTTCTAGACATGGCTGTGAGGCTGATACAGTGGTACAGGCTAAGGGAGGCCAGCCTCAGCAGTTCAGGGTCTGGCTGTGTTGCTCGCCTGGCCTCCAGCTGGTTCCATCTCTTAGGGTCATGCTTTTGCTCTGCAGGGTCTGAAGACTGGCATGTACTATCTGAGGACAAAACCAGCTGCTAACCCCATCCAGTTCACCCTGAACAAAGAGAAACTCAGAGAGCGGGAGAAAGCCTCCAGGGAAGAGGAAGAGAAGGAGAGGAATAAAGCAGCCATGGTGTGCTCCCTGGAGAACCGGGATGAGTGTATGATGTGTGGCTCCTAATGATCCACCTTGCAGTGCCAGCAAAGCCTTTCCACCTGGCTGGAGCCCTTCTAAGGTAGAAGTGTAACCTCAGGATGTAGAGGCTTGCTGGAACTGTGGTGGGGGTGGAGGGGTGATCGCCGTAGTGTTGTAGCTTCCCCATCCTGTTGGAGATTGGTGCGCAGGTATGGATAGGGTGCATAAGAAGTTTGTATATTGCTTTAGTAGCTGGGCTTCCTGGAAACTTAAGTGCTCTTGCATCATCTTACATTGAACCCCGTAGCCAGGACTTCTCCTGAACAGACAGGGAAGGTGCTCGTGCCACTTTACCTTAAAGGTCTGTCCTGGGGACTTCAGACAGTTCTTGTCATTTATTAAAGACTGTTACTCATGTCTTCAAAGAAGGAAGTGGACCTGACTGATACTTTTTCCTTTGCTGTTATAAGACAGCAGGAAAACATCCCTAGGCTAGGTGAGTTGTGTGCTCCCTGCGCTGTTTGTCGTGCAAAGGAGTGATTTCTGTTAAGCTTGGAAAGCTGGAGTGTGCACGCATCTGCCAGTGAGACCCTTCTCCCACCGTTTCTTGCTCTCCTCACCCCCTCCTCCTTTTCCAAAAAGCTTTTTGAAGGAGCAGACTTGTGGTATAGGAGCATTGCTACCTAGAGAGTTCATCCAGCCTGACAAGGCAGAGCGTTGCACTGGGTAAACGTTCCTTTTAATTTCTGGCCAGGGAATGGCAGAACTGCTGCAGTATATTTCATTCTGGAATAAAATGTCACTCTAATTTATCAGTCAGTTTGCTGGTAATGGGTGTCCATGCTGTCCTTCACCAGAAAGCCGCCTGAATTGCACACGCCTTTTTTTTTTTTTGAGAGTTCCATTTGTCCACCCAGCTAGTTATTTGATCCTTTAACAGTAGCACATTTTTATTTACCCACATACTTAACTCCCTGCTCTAATGTGATGGGTCTTCATCATCCAGTTCTTAAATATTTATTGAATTCATGTACCATACAACTAACCCTTTAATCCAACCAAACTCAATAAAATGCGGAATGTCAAAGGAATGACCAGTGGTCTCTTGGGAACACTTTTTTTGATTAAAAGTGAATTGTAGCAGCTGGGTGATCCTGCTTTGGCAGAGGGTTGGACGAGATGATCTCCAGAGGTCCCTGCCAGCCCCCACCAGTCCGGGGTTCTGTGACAGAGCCTTTTGACTAAAAAATCCTCTTCTGAGTGAGCTTTGGAGAGGTCAGAAGTTGCAAGTGCTGGAGCAGGAGTGATGGGGAAGCAGAATCCCCAGCAGAACATGCTAACCTCACCTGTTGGATGGGGCAGGGAGAGCTTGGTGAGAACTGGAAAGCGATGTGTTAGGCTGCCAGCAGGTTTGTGGAAAGGTATGGATGGGCTAGAAGAAAAACCTGCCGAGGACAGCTGCTTAGACTAATGGATGGGCTCAGTGAGGTGAAGAAGGTGCTTGTGCCTGTCTGTGCTGGAGAATGGATGCTGTGCTTTCCCCTCTGGCGCTGACCCCGCTGTCCCGGCAGCAGAGCGCACATCGGGCTGTTGAAACCGCAGCCGCTGTCTGGTCCCACGTGGGGTCTCGTGCAGTCAAGGCAGGACTGCGCAAAGCTGAGTGTGTCTTCCGCAGCCAGGTCAGCTGTCACTCAAGCCTTTGCTTCTTGAGCATCGCAAGGAGAGTTTCTGGGGTCAGGTGTAACTGGATAACACACCGTTCATGTAACTTCTGTGTAAACGGGCGTAGCTGCCAGGGGACCCTGCAGTCTAGACTCTCCTTGTTCTTGCAGTTTGTTGTTGCTGCCGCCTCTCTTTGAGGCACTCCTAAACACGAGTGCTGTTGAAATCAGCACTCCTGCCTGGTCTGCTCTCCTGGGGGACGAGTGAAGAGGACTTGTGCTTCCTGCTAGTCAGGAGAGGCAGTTCGAGAGGGGCTGGAGTGGGGGATGAGAGTTGTGCTGAATGCTGACGCTCCTTTTGAGGGGTGGGGGGAGCCTCAGGAGCCACCATCTCGCTCCTGTACACAATTCGTCCTTAACCGCTTGCCTGGCCCTTGGGCTGTCTCCTGCTGCCTGTACTGTTCTGACAAACCCTGTTACTTCCTTAGAGACCAACCAGACATTCCCGTTGCTGTTCCCTTAATTCCCCAACCGCTGGCGCTAGCCCGGGAAGTGCTCTGTCATTGCTTGCGTGGGGTCAGATTTGCTCCTTTTCTGAAATAGGTTTCTATTACCTCTGCTGCGGTTGGGCTAAAGCAGCATTAAACAGACTGTTTCCCACTTGACAGCAAGGTGCTGCTGCTCTCTAGGAAATAGCTCTGAGCTACAGAGAGAGGAAAAAACAACCCAAACCAGGATTTAAATGCTAGAGACCCAGTCTGGCAGCAACTTGACTGTGTGTGGTTCCCAGAGCAGGAGGAGAGTGAGGGAAGCTGGTGGGTTCATCGTGGTAAGGTGCTGAGACCCTTCCCTTCTACCTCATGCAGTCCATAGCCAGGGTCCTCTCCAGGCGGCCGCGCTCACTGCCCTTTGGTCCTATTAAAGCTGAAGCGGAGGTGGTGAGGCAGGGATCGATGCCTGCCTTGGCCCAGAGTGCTCCTGTGGAGTGACTGTCTACAAAGAGGCGGGCTGCGAGATGGGACACTGCACCGAAAGGTTAAAATTCACGTGAGTCAGACCAAAAGTGGGTCTGAAGCGCAGCAAGGACAGCAGCTGCCTGGCAGAAGTCGCCAGGGCTGTGCTCCTTGCTCGCTTCTTATCTAATAACCCTTGGGCGCAGAGGCAGCTCTCCCTGCTCCCAGCTGCATCCCAAACGGCCGCACCGAAGCCAGGCACACTCTTCCTCAGGCTGGCGTGAGTCCGATCTTCGTGCAGCCTGCAGCAGCCATCCAGCCCCACCTCCGAGGGCGGGAGCTATCCCACCTCCGGCTGCGTGGGACACATTTGTGGGAGGTGTAGCCTTGAACTTCATTGCATCTGGGTGAGCATTAACACCGAGACCTGCCACCTCCATGGTAGTTTCTGTAAGTGTCCGGCTGTCTGTCCACAGCAACAGCACCTCTGACACACTGGGGGTGCAGGTGGCTCCGGCCCATGTACATGGTGCTGGCTGTGGGTGCTGAGCTTGTCCTGTAAGCAAGGACAGGATTGGTGCTTCTCTGTGGTGTGGGGTCTGGGGTGGCTGCCCCCAAGCTCTTGATTCAGCGAAGTCGGGGCTTGCACAGACCTTTCTTGGTGAGAAAGTTACCCAAGAGCTCTGCTGCTGGGACTCCATCAATGTAAGTTCAGGAGGGTGCGTGTCCGCTGTTTCAGAGGGCCCTCCAGCCTCCGCTCACGCTGCCGTCCCTGTCGTCCAGCTGCGCTTCTTGTCACTCCAAGAAGGAATTGCTTTTATTGCTGTGGGCTGCGCTGCCTTGCGACTGCTCGTGCCAACAGATGGGAGCTGGTGGGTAGGAGCAGCTGAGGAACGGACCGTCCTTCCCTAACAGCCGGAGCTTGGACGGGCTTGAGCTGCTTTTGAGGCTGCACCCGTGGCCCTGCCCTTGGCCGTGCATAAGGACGTGCTGGAGCAGCAAGTGTGGGTCACACCAGGCTGGTGCCCTCACCATTCCCTGAGTTGTTCCTGGGTTCCCTCTGGCCACCTTCTGCAGAAAGACTGTAGCATTCATATTTTTAACCCTGACTTCTTCACCACACTGACCGGAGATACTTTCTCAGGTTATTTTTCCCTAAACCCTGTAGCATCGAGCATCTTTGTTTATTTCGCTGCTGCTCCTAACGCAGGATCTCTCCTGTGTTGTAGCTTTAACTCATTCCTGGGGAAATTATCCCAGAGCTAGAAAACTGCGTAGTAAATTAACTTTTCTGGTTTTCCAGACGTATCTGGAGCATTCATTCTACCTAATCTCATACCACAAATTCCATGGGATACCACATGTGCCAAGCGGCTTCCGCAGACATGGTCAGCGACGGCGCGCTCGTGGCAGGGAACGTGCTTGCTGTCAGACCGCGGCATGGCATGGCCGCAGGAACGTGTGCTTGGAGCCAGGACCCAGGTGATTTCTCAGAGCTGCTCATTTAAGCCGCCCATCCTCTGCTGAAGGATGCTCTGTGACTTCCTTGCTTCTGGTGTTTCATTACTGTCACTCAGAGTTCCCCCAATTCCTGGCTGAATTACTGATGCTGCAAACTAAGCTCCTTTGGTAGTCACGGAGAGAAACAAATCCCCGCTCTTTAGAAAAGCTTTGTACCTCCTGACAACAGCAGTGTATTTACCCATTCCAGCTCCCTGTTTGTTCAAGAAAACAAATCCAGTCTCTTCTTTTCACGTGTCTTTATTTTCTTATTGATCTGGTTCACATGGATTCTTCCCATTTCTGTCTCAGACCGCAGTGCCCAAAGCCCGGTTTCGTACTCAGCTGAGACCACACCCGTATTAAGCAGTGCTGAGTCTGTGTCTCGTGTGTGATGCTGCTGCTATCGAGCTTCAGAATTAGACATTTTCTTTCTGGTACTGGCACTGTATCACCAGCTCATCAGGGTTATGGTCTGCTCCAAGCCCAGCTCCGTCCTTACCACCCCGCTGCTTGCCCAGGGACTCCTCCCTTTGGAAACCACGCTCTGGTTTTCCCCACGAAGTGTGGAACTTTCCATGGGGTTTGGCTGAATTTCACATGGTGGATTTTGGGCTCTGTCCCATTGTCAAGCTCACTTGAAATGCCGTCCTGTTCCAGATGAGCGCGGCCCCGCTTGGCTGGTTCTGGGGCCCAGGTTTTACCCCATCCCTTCAGTTGTTTTGGGCTCAGCCCAGAACGACTGTGAGAGCTCTGACTCGGGGCCACACAGAGCTGTAAGAGGTCTGATCTTTTTTCCTCTTCTTGTTGCTTCTCTGAGCTGATGCTTCTTAAGAATCTCAGATAGGCGTTACTGCCACAGATTAACTCTGCAGCTGCAATGCAGCAGGAAAACAAGGAGCTGGTCTTTCCCCCCAAGGCTTTTTCCTATTTTAAAAATTACAATTTTTAATATATCACTTTCTTGCTGTAGAAAGTATCCTCTGAACTTTTTGTAGACACTGTTGAGAAATATCAGATGGCGAATACAGAGAAGTACTCACAGACTCCCCCCATTTCTGCCCAGAGCTCATTTCTGCTCCATAAAAAAATGAGGCATTTATGCTGGGGGAAGATGCTAATTCCCTGGAGTTCTTGCATTACCTAGGATTTTTTTTTTTTCCACCAGCATTGAAGTCAAACTCAGTAACAAGCATAAAATATCGCTGTGCAGCTATTCCTGTTTAATATTCATTTTGCAGCTCAGTCAGCTCCTGTTCTCTGTTGCTTCTTGGACAAGCCTCATCCCCCACAGTGTAGCAATACCATGCAAGTGTTTAGACATCTAACTTCTCATTAATTTCAGCCCAGGTTTAGATGCTAGCAGGAATAAAATGATGGAAGGTTTGTAATAGCTTATATGAGATGAAGTGACATAGCTGGGGAAGGGGGAGACACAGCAGCCATGGGCACAGCGCCCTTCCTTTGGCTTGCTCCTGGGCTCTTTGTGAATATCTCGACAAACGCTGGCTGCTGGGTAAATGAAGTAATAGACATAAAAGGTACCTGAATTGCTTCAACACCTGAGAGAGACGTGAAAGATTTCCCCCCAACCTCCAGTGCATCCCAAAGTCTGAGTCCCACGCTCTGAGCCGGTGGGAGGAGAGCACCTCGCTGGGGGCACGGGCTGACTCTGCTCACCCAAGGCTGTGCTGCTGCGGAGGGAAGGGCTGGTACTTGCTACTTTTGAATCCAGGACTGGCAGAAAATAGGACTGGAAGGAACTTGGACAGACCAACTAGTCCATCCCCTCCCCAAGGCAGGATCTTCTCACCCCAAGCAATTTCAGGTGGGTGGGAATCTGACCTGAAATCCTCCGGTGCTGCAGGTTCCTCAGGCGCAGTACTCAAAGGCTGTCTCACTGCTAGAAGGTTTTTCCTAAAGTCTGAGCTAAACCTCCCTTGGCCGCACTGAGCAGAGGCTTGTCGTCAACAAGCCTGTGGGCTCCTCGCAGGCTCCGCAGGGATCATGGGACATGCTGCCTGATGTCCTTGGTCAATGGCCTGTAAATATTGGGCTGAGGGTGGGTGGAAGGGACAGCTGGCACTCAGCGAGTTGCCTGTGTCCTGTGCAACTGCCCGGCCAGTGCAGTACCTGGTGGAGAAGGCAAGGCAGGAGATAAAAGGAAGAAATGTTTTACCCTGAGGGTGGTGAGGCACTGGCACAGGCTGCCCGGAGAGGGGGTAGATGCCCCATCCCTGGAAACATTCACAGTCAGGCTGGACGGGGCTCTGAGCAACCTCATCTAGTTGAAGATGTCCCTGCTCATGGCGGGGGGGGTGGACTAGGTGTCCAACCCAAACCCTTCTGCGATTCTCTATGCAGTGAGAATTGCCGGCAGCTGGGGCTGCAGGCGTGGGGAGCTTTGCTGCACGGGCTGCTGGAGCCAGGGCTGGAGGACTGGGCTGCAGCCCCCAGCTCCGTGCCCATGGAGCTCTTCTGGGATGTGCCGTCGCACGCCGGGTGTGCCAGGGCTGTGTGCTCACAGGCCACAAAGCTGCATTGCCCTGGAGTGACAGAGTTTGGAGGCTGTGGGACAAGCCACAGAGCAAGACCACCAAGGTCAGATGAGCCAGCAGCTGTGAGGCCGTGATGTCCCTGTGGTGGTTTGCAGATTTCCATGGCCCCATCCAGTGAGGATGGAGGAAACCAGGATGAGCATCAGGAAAGCGAGCAGCATCTGCACCGGGTAGCAGGAGGAGAACCAAATGCTGGCGTGGGAGCAAGAACCAGGCAGCATCTGGGGCAGAACAGTATTGGCCCCACCGAGCCCCAGGGCAGAGGGAAAAGGAGCTGGATCACCCATGTGGGAGCACAGGCTTTTCCCCATCCCAATTGCATGGATAACTGCTGGGCACATGAGAACAATGAAGGGGAGGAAGAGCAAAGCCTGAGGTTCCTGGAGCACACGGGTGCCAGAGGGTGAATCTGGTGCGGGAGGGTCACTGCCCGGCTGTGCAGCCCTCCTGTGTCCTGGCCGAGCAGCCCAGCACCACGCAGGGACCAGGGGACGTTTGCCTCAAGAGCCAAAGTGCTGTGCCAAGACACTGACTGCAAAACTCAGCTTTGCAGAGAAATCACGCTGAAAGGGCTGGGCCTGACAGAAGTGTTATCTGTCTCTCTGGTTAGGTTGAACAGCTGTTGCTGTGCAGCCTGGGCTGCGGATGGAGAGCGTGCTCTTCCTGCGAGATCAAACACCGCGATCCCAGATTGCAGCAGCCCATTCGCTGTTTGTTCCTTGAGCAACAGGCTGAGTCTCAGACACTCTCCCTGCACCCTCGCTAGGATGGGTGGGAGGACTGCTGTGATCAGCGCCGAGCTGCCTGGGATGCGTACCCTTCTTCACGCGCGTCCTGCATGACAGACTGACCTCAGAACACCCGGACCGCGGAGCCACAAGTCTGAGCATGTGCTGGGAGCAGCTTTCCACCCCATGCCGCACCTCTGTGGTATGCAGCAATGTGCTGTGCAATAAGGGCATCAGCTCGCTGCTGTTACAGAGCGTTGGCTCTACTTCAGTACACCGCGTTGTGTTGTAGAGGGGTTGTGGTGTTCGGTTTTGTTTAGGTTTTTTGTTTTGTTTTTGCAGAGGTTGCTGTCCACATTGGACAGGTGCCCTATTATGGTCCTGTGGATGTTTTGGGCAGTAGGTTACCTTGTGACTGTAGGTGAGGTTTTTTTGTAACATTGATTTTTTTTTTTTTTACCTTAAAAATACCAAAGCTTTTTTTTTCCCCAAAAAGGAAAAGCAGGCAACACCAACGATTCAAAGGTTTTCACAGTTGCAAAGAGAAAGCTCTGTGTATCCATGGCCAGATCCTACCGCTGACTTTCAGCCTGAGGCACCCCTTGCCCTGCAAGGCTGAGACTGCTGGAGTAAAGTGGTACCCAACGTGGATAACTGCTGAGCTTGGTCCCAAAGCACTAGCCTGTCTGAGACTGTAACTCGGTGCCCGGTGATGTGTCAGCCAAGACACCCAGCAAGGCTGTGAGAACATTGCTTCTCTACACTGGAAAACTTTACAGAGTTAAAACAGCTAGTACGTGAACGGAAATACCACATTTCTGGACTAAACTGCCCAGCTTTCTGCAATCCCCCTGTTCCTCTGAGCACCCTGAGCCTCTGCCTGGCAGAAGCTCTTGTGCTCCTCAGCCCTGCTCCCCTCCTTCCCAGAGGCTGGACACCCCACTAGCCAGTGTGGCTGCTTTTTTCAGGGGTGGTTTGCTGCAGGAGAGAGAAATGTTTTCTCCTGTCTGATGGGTACCTATGGGGACTGACTTCCAGATGCGCACATGTGAATATTTCAGTCCTTGGCCACTCTTCTGAAAAACAAGGGAAGAAGAGAAACCAAGTCTGATCCAAGACTGGAGCAGACATCTAGGATAGATCCAGGATCTTGCAGAGGATCTCCCTCTTGACCAGCTGCACTGGGCAAAAGTACATCCTCTTGGCATCAAACTCCACCCAATACTTGTATATTTACCACTGAGTCAAACCTTACATGCTTTATGCAAGTAAGGAGAACTTGGCATTTGCAACCCCATGCATTTTGTTCTTTTCCTGCTGCAAGTTTTGCAGTATTACCACTGTAGCTCACATTATTTCTGCAGCACTTCTTTTCTGGTGGTCACTTAAGAGAATGAAGCAATTCATGGGGAAGAGGGATAAGATGGTCTGGTGCAACCATGGGTTCAATAAACCCATGAGCCAATGACTGCCAGGACCTGGGAGGAGATAACGCAGGACCGTGGCATTCAGTGTCTCACACTCCTCTCTGCTTTTTCCCCTGTGCATTTGCTGCTGTCCGTTCTTGGAGCTGAGGCACTGTCTGGACCTTTGGGCTGGACCCAACATGGTTTGGTGTTTTCAGAAGACAGGAAGATGTAACCATGCCGGGACAAGCGGGGGTCCCCCCAGAAAGGGCCCCTGCACCCCCATGGACGCACATGTAGTTACAGGTTGAGGGAAGGGTGCTGGCAGCAGCTGAGGGGTGTTGGGTGCTGGTTGGGCCTCTCACTTGCTGTCTCTGCATCTTCCAGGCTCTTTCTAATTTGCCTGGGCAAGGAAACTTGAGAGAAGAGCCTTCTGGTGAGCTTCCCCACTTGATAGGAGAGCAATATTTTTCTCCTGTACATCTGAAAGGAGCTTTTCAAGCACCAGCATTGCTGGGGATCTCCTTGTGCATTGAGTAACTTGGGATGGGGTGTGTGTGAATCAGATGCTTAGATCCAACTTCTTCACAGAAAGGGTTGTCGGGCTCTGGAAGGGGCTGCCCAGGGAGGTGGTTGAGTCCCCGTCCCTGGAGGTATTTAAAAGAAGGATAGATGAGGTGCTTAAGGACATGGTTTAGTGGTGGGATGGCAAGGTTAGGTTAGCGGTTGGACTTGATGATCTTAAAGGTCTTTTCCAACCTAGATGATTCTATGATTCTATGATCTACACACTGGCGGAACATCTACCAGCGGGGTACAGTCCCTCCTTCCCTGGACTGGAAGGGCCTTCACAAGCAAGGGAGGTCAGTCTTGCTGACTTTCTCACATGCTTGGGTCAACCGGCGAGATGTACAGCAGGAACAACTGGGAAAAGGCAGGTTTTTTTAATTGCACCATGGACTGTTAACTAGTACTGAGCATTGGGAAAAAGAAAAGACACAGCATCCAGAGCCCGCAGTTCCCAGGCACCGTGCCACATCTGTCAGGCTGATTTCAGGGAGCTTATTCTAGACCATGTCCTCTTGTCCCCACGGTCTGTGAAGGGAGTCTGTGGTTTGGCAGCCCTGAATCCATCTTAACCTGGTGTGCTACAGGTCACAGTGACTGTTAGATGCTTGCAGGAGGCAGTTAGAGCGTGGAGGGGAAATTCTGAGTCTTGGCAGTGCGTGACTGGTCCAGAGAAGCTGGAAATTGCGGGTTTGGGCACATACAGTCTCTTTTTAATGCTTTCCTTTTCCTTTCACTTGCCCTGATAATTAACTCTTGTTGCACATCACCAAACTCTTCTCCTGCCTGACAGAGGGTGTTCAGAGCTCCATTTCCCTGGCGATGCGCAGGATGATGTGTGTCTGCCCAGAGAGGTGTGATCTCCACTTGCTCGTGGCTGTGCCTTAAAGGGGATCGACACACAACCTCTTTTTTTCAGGAGTTTTGAAAGGTGCTCCCTGATCTCTTTGGTCCTTGTACCATAGTCGATAGGGTTGATGCCACATGGCAGTAGCAGGTATGTCACACTCATCAGGTTGTGCGCGTCCTCAGAGATGGACTTCCCCATGCGATAGACTATTGAGGAGGAGGGGCTGGACAAGTCCCCAGGATGACCACGGGATGAGGAGCACATGTGTGGCAGGCTTTGCTCCTGGGAAAGTGCAGCACAATTCTCAGGAATGTTTGGATTATCCTGCAGTAGGATGTCAGGAGGAAGCCTAAATCAAAGAGGATTGTGATGGCTCTCGTGGCCAGTCCTTGATCCCAGAGATGACCCCACAGGACAGGTTCACCATGACCATGTGCTTAATGACGTTAGAGTGGCACAAGTGCACCTTGGATGCCAGGATCACCATAGGACTGACAAAAGAGATGTTCCTCCCCACTGCAGCCAGGGATAACTGGGACAGGTATTTTCTGGTCGATATGTCAGTGGGTTGCAAATGGCCACATACCTGTTGCCATGAGAAGGACGGTGCTGCAATCCAATGTGATGCAGTAGTATGGGAAGAACGCAGCCCCCCAGTGATGAAAGAGGAAACCTAGGAGCATCTTGGGCACAATGTGCTGGAGCTGTGGAGATTGACTGTCGGGACCAGAGTGATCAGTGAGTACGTGGGGGAATGGAGGTCTTCCTCCACTCCCATGGTGTAGGTGAGGATGGAGTTTGCTGTGATGATCAGAAGGTACAGGAAGAAAAAAAGGGATGAGGCAGAGTAGACTGTGCTTGTGGACCCCAGGGAATCCAGCCAGCAGGGATTCAGCCTGGGACGGGCTGGCTGTCCCCATCTGGTTCCTGCCTCTCATCCCACAGTGTCAACCTGCTGGAAGGGCTCAGCTTTCCTGGGCCTGAAAGGAGAAAGCAGTTTCTCCTGCTGTGGATGCAAATCTCTTCTCCCTACGATATAATGCTTTTTATGAGAGAAGGCCTGATGTCTGGTGAGGGGCTGTGCTCACACAGCGAGTGTAGCACTAACCCCCACTGCCTGTATTTTTAATTCAGCTCCTTTAGTAAGTGAAAGGCAGAAAAAGCCTTGAAAAATGAGCCAAAACTCTGATTATTTTTGTTAAAGAAACACACATTCCAGGATTCACTGAACTCAGTCCAGCTCTACCCTGCCAGCAAGTTTATGCACTATCGAGTGAGATTGGGGGAGCTAAACAGGATGGAGGAATAAAGTGACGTGCTTGAAGTCTTGAACCCAGACAAAGGCTGAGCCAGGTCTCCTCTGTCTCACCCCTGCCACTAAACCATCCCTCTGGGTGATGCTCAGAGCACATTTCTCAGGAGGAAACCAAGCAGGTGACTTCTGTGCGAGGTGAAGAGCAGGTTTCAGTATGCACACAATGTTCCATGTGCTCTCCGCTCATGTTGAGTAGCTTGGGGCAGCAGGAGCTGAAAAGCTATATAAGTACTAGAAAAATAAACCAGGATCAGTCTGTTCAATTGCTGGTGTGGTCGGTGGTATGGTTTAGACAAGGGACGACTATCCCAGACAATTCCTGGGCATGGCTGGGGGGCTAGCAGGGGCAGTTTCAGTGTGGCCACCTTGTTTCTGAGGTGGCCATGGGGCTACAGAATGGTTCCTGGCACCATCTGGCTAATTTGAATAGGTGGAGAGAGAGAGGCCAGCACGATTCCTGAGACAATGTGAACGCTGATATTTTCATGTCCTTTGATGCAGTGGGCATGAGCCCCTTTTAGGAGGGCACAAGGGCTCTGCTCAGGTTCTCCCTCTCCTGAGGGCCCAAAATGTCCCCTTAGCAAGCGCTGGTGTGTTAGCAAGGTGTTTGCATCTGAACAGGAGGAGGATGTTTTGGGCAGGGTGCAGCAACACTGGACAGGTGAAACGAGGCCGCTCAGACGTGCGTAGTACCGAAGACAAACCCGCGTGTGCATGCAAGGCACAGACCTCGATGCAGGTGGGGCTCTGAGAAGGATGGGTCCTCCCAGATGGGACCCGAACAGTGCTCCTTGCTAATCCACAGACAGCATTAGTTTCAGATCGGGTACAAGATAGAACACCCTCTTTTTCTGTTCCCACCCATGCACTGATGGCTGGTGCTCAGTGAACTCTGTTTGCAGCTTCCTTCCCACTACCATGGTCTAGGGTTGAAGAGAGGTGCCCTGGTTTCTGTTCCTTAAGGTTTTCTACATGCTCAGCTCCCGATGCTTTGCCTTCAGATGCCATGACTCAGGGACATGTGTTTTTCAGGGTAAGGAAGCAAGCCCACTGCTACAGTAGTGCAAAAGGAAATATTCACAGCATGGTTTTTGGCCTTGCTAGAGCTAGGATGCTTTAAGACTCTTGATCAGTTTGTGGAGGGGATTATCTGCCCCGCTGAGAGCCGAGACCTGGCCCCTGACACAGCCGGTCCTCTCCATCCTGCGGCTCTCGGAAGGTACCAGTGCACAATATACACAGGTATACTGTCCGGGGAGCACACAGCGTGGGGCATTCACCCTTCGCCCTCCATCTCTCCTGTCTTCCCCTTGTTTGCGGAGCGGGGAGCTCTGTCCCTGCAAACACCCCTCCATCAGGGCTGGTGGATGGGGATGCTGCTCGTGCACGGAGGGATCCAGGGAAGGGGCTGGATCGGGGAGCCTTTGCTGGGAGACGTGTGTTTCTGTTTGCTCTGGAAGGATGAAAGTCTGTCTGGGTGTTGGCAAAGAATCACTAAGCACAATTACCAACACAAGACGTTTTAGAGTGGGGAGATGGAGATTAAATTGATCCAGGGTTGACTGAAGCATCCCAGCTTTTGTTTATTTATCTTAGCAAATCTCTTCCACTCTGCTATTTCCTTGATAAAAATAGAAATCCCTGTTTTTTCTACTGTGAGCTGAGCTGCAGTCCTGCCCCAGCGCTGGTGAAAGTCTCCTTTCCGAGGAGAGGCCGGAGCTGAAGGTGGTGCCTGGGCACCCCCCGCTCCAGGATCCCTGCGGGACGGCAGCGTGAGACCCCGAGCCTCCTGTCAGTGAGAGTTCAGGGAAGGTCGTGGCACATAACCTCCAAACGCAGCACTCCCAACGCCTTCTGGAGACCAGTTTGGTTGTTTTCCCCTTCTGCTCAGCTGTTCCTGCATCTCATTGCTCTGGTAGCAAGCCCCAACCATCTTTCAGCCTAGCAATCTGCTTGGTTTCTAGCTTGCTGTCCTGGGCTTGACAGGAGCCTTTATTTTACGTTACTCGTCTGCTTCCCGAGCAGCATGGCCCTTGCCCGCTCTCCTTCGGCCAGAGCAAAGCGAGCTCTGCCGGCACCGTCTCGCAGGAAAGGGGTCCGAGCTCGGGTCCAGCGTGGCTAGGGCAGGGGTACAGAGGAGGGAGCTTCTCCTCGGGGGTGTCCCACGTGGTGGCATGGCAGAGGATTTCCTCCTGCGTGGGAAAGCGGTACGGCAGCAGCAAGGCATTCCCAGACCATGGAAGGGAACCAGCAGTTTCATCCCCTGTTTATGGCAGCTCCTGACACGGTGCCTGGGGGTGTCTGTGAGAGCCGGGTGTCCCAGGGGAGCCCAGTTTTTAAGACATGACTCAGGCAGTGTCGGTCCCTTGAGCTCAGCAGGGAAACGTGCTCCGAGTCTCTGTGCAGCTTCCCTGCAGCCTTGACCCAGAAAGGCTCATTTTAAACATATGCTCAGGGTTGTGAACATCAGTGCAGTGACTCATCAGCAGTGTGTACTCACCAAAACACCCGATGGGAGAGGAAACGTCATTGTGACTTCCCTTGGGAGAGGAGCGGGCCGGTGTCCCAAGGCTGGGGGTCCAACACAGGCACCTGCATCTGAAATGGGACGTGATGGCGCAGACCAGGAGCTGCTTGAGGGATACCCTCCAGGGCCACAACCCTGCAGCACCGAGGGTACTGGGACAAAAAGCCACCCCCGGCAAAAATATGCAGAACAGGTGAAGGAGGAGCAAACATATGGAGGAGGAGGTGATGAATGTGCACATCAAAAGAGCAGGGCAGAGGCAAGGGAAGAGGAGAAATGATGGGCAGTGAGAAAGGTGGGTCCGTGATTTAGGATTTAGACCCAAACCCAGCTCCCACAGGGCAGCCCAAATCCCTTCCAGCCTGGGACCTCTGCTTGGACATGGGCATGTCCCAGAGCTCCGGGGTGCACCCCAAAACCGGAGAAGGAGCAGTTAATGGGGGATTCTGCCAACACACAGCTAGAGGCTAAAGATAGTCTGTGCCCGTCAGCTCGGTTTCACAGGAGGCAGGTTTCTGGCAAGGAAACCGGCTGTTTTTTCCTGCAGGATTATATGTTCCTCCACTGACGTGCGTGGGCTTCACCACAGGTGGATTTCTCCACGGTTTCTGACAGAGTGCTGCAAGAGCTCCAAACCTTGCTCTGCGAGGGATGAGTGGGGAGCATCGGAGGATGCGGTGGCTGATGAGTCACTTGTGGTGCTCAAGGCAGCGTTATTAATTGGGAGGCCTCGAGGCTGTTTGCAGCAAGGACTTCCAGCAATTGCTTCTTCCTCCACTTCTATTAAAGATTTTGTTGGCAATCTGGATGTCAGTGCGAGGTCTTGAAACCTCTCTCCTCCGGGTGCGCTGTGATAAATCCCCGTCCTCCCTGGGTGACGCCTCCCAGCCTTGGGCTGTCAGCAGGTTTCATCAGTCTGTGATAAGGTCCTTAATGACAACGTCAAACCAGCTCCGGGATGTCCACTCTGGAGCTCCCTGGGGCCGGTACATCCCTTGTCAGTGCTGCCTGATACCATCTGTCCTGGTCCTTGCTCCTCTGCCAATTCCTCGTCTGGTCACCATCTCCTTCTCCTGCGCTGTCCTGGGGGCATCCGATGCTTTACCGGGGTCCAGGCTGGCCTGGCCCCATGGGCAGGGGTTATCAGAGTCAGAGGGTCTGACACCACCCTCCCCTTTGGGTCGACACTTGATGTGTTTTACCCCATTTCCACTCAAGTCTAGTTATTTTTCTCTTCACGGCAGCGGTCATTTACGGGATGAGTCACAGGAGCACGACTTGGGCAAAAATCAAATCCTGGTTTGGCAGGGGATTTGTAAGCACACATCACACCCCCACACCCCCCATCTCTTACACAGCAGAGGATAGTTAGGGAGTAGTCAGTATGAATGCTAATTATGACATTAATAGAATTAGGAAGAAAAACTCAAGTCTTTAGGGAAGATTCCTGACTGCAGGGTGAAGGCTGAGGAAAAAAACCCCAAACAACCAAATACATTGCAAAAATATTTTAAAATTAATATAAACCGAAGCAAATACTCTCACTAAGTGATGGATGTGGTAAAATTGCTGTAATGCTGCAGAGAAAAGGGAGGTGTTTGGTTGAGCACTGTCTGAAGAGAAGCCAGGCATTGCCCCAGCATCACAGGCAGATGAAGAAGCACCTTTAGCTCCCTTGGGGACAAAGTGTCTGATCATCCACTGTACATAATGGTTTTGAACTGACCATCTGACATCTCTTCATATTTGAATTGGACAAGAGGGATCTGGCCCAAAATCTGGAAGTTGGGATGTGCTGGTGTTTCTCCAGTCCTGGATAACTGGGTTTCCCTCCCTGGCGAGAGAGTGCCGTCAGCGTCAGGCTGCAAAGACCAGGTGGCCATTGATGCAGTCGCTGTGGCCACCTGGTGTTAAATAAACTTCAAAGTCAGGTAAGGCGGGAGAGGTGCCTGTTTAGACATCACATTGTAGGGTGCATGACCATCATGGGGACATGTTCTCACCCAGCTGCATGCCCCGTGAGATGGGTCTGCAGCTGGCAGCACAAGGGGCGTCCAGTTGGGATCTCTGGAGAAGACCGGCCTTGCCAGAAACCCACTGACCAGTATGAGCCAGGAAAGGCACACAATCAGAAAAGGTGGCCAGAAGGAAAGTCTGAAGGATCTGGAAGTGTTCAGAGCTAGAGTTCAGGTTGGATGGGGCTTTGGGCAACCTGGGCTAGTGGAGGGTGTCCCTGCCTGTGGCATGGGGTTGGAACTAGATGATCTTTGAGGTCCTTCCCAACCCAAACCATTCTGTGATTCTGTGATCTGCTGGTAGTTGGTACAGAGAAGACTGAGGTAAGATACAAAACCAGTCATCACACACCTAAGCAGCTGTTGCAGGGAGACCAGGAAAAGCTTTTAACAGCAAGGAGAGATACAGTTCAAAGAGATGGGATCTCCTCAAAACACTTGCAAACTTTTTAAAGAACAGACTAAACCCCATCAGCCCTGATGGGTGTCAGTGTGGCTGGATCAGTGCTGACCCAGTGGCTTCCCAGCGTTGTTCCAGCCTGGTTTTTGGGGTGGATGCCAGCAGTTGTGCAAGCAAGGCTTGGGACTAGGGACTCCTCCTGGCCCAGGACGAGCGGGCGCTGGGGTTCCCTGATCAGAGAAACCCTTCCCACACAGGCACCCTGCCTGCCCTGGCCCTGCTCCCCCCGCGGCAGCCACTCGCCTGGGCTGCAGGGCCCCAGGGCTGCGATGTCGGAAAGAACGAGACATCAGCAATTTCTTATCCTGCTGTTGCTGCTCTCTTTGAGGCAGGATACTTGTTAGCTCTCCGCTGAGGATTTCGAGAGATTAATAAATACTGGTCCCTTGAACTATGTGATTGCTGGGGTGAAGAGATCCTGGCCATGGACCAGCTCTGCAGAGCTCAGCAAGCATCCCGGCTGGTGGAGCAGCGGGCAGCAGACATGATGCTCCTCCATCATTGCCCACCTCGCTGGTCCCGGGATGTGCATCACCGGACTGCAACGGTCGGGGGGATCACCCCTGTGGTTGTTGCTCTGTCTCTGTCCAAAAGCAAGCAATGCCTTTGGGATCGTACGGCTGCCGCCTCCCTCTCCTGCCAGCACGGTGGAGAGGAGCAACCTCGAATGATGACATCCCGGCAGGGTTCATGGGAACAGGCTGGTGGGAGAGAGGACAGGAGGGTGCCGAGGGAAAGGCTGCAGGATGAGCACATGCACATCAAATGCATGTAGGAAACACCTACACAAATCCCAGTTTTGTGAATGTTGTGTTTAACCCGGCAGGCAGCTAAAGCAACCACACGGCCATGTGCTCACTGCCTCTCGCAGTGGGGTGTGGAGAGAATTGGAGGAAAAAAAAGGGAAAACTCGTGGATTGAGATAAAGACACTTTAATAGGACAGAAAAGGATGATGATGATGATGATGATAAAGATGAAAATATACAAAAACAGTGATGCACAGCACAATTGCCCACCACCCACTAACGAATGCCCAGCTAGTTCCCAAGCTGCAGTTGCCCCCCAGCCAGCTTCCCCTCAGTTATATACTGAGCATGATGTCATATGGTATGGAATATCCCTTTGGCCAGTTTGGGTCCCCTCCCAGCCTCTTGTGCATCCCCAGCCTCCTCTCTGGTGGGGTGTTGTGAGAAGTCCTTGACTTGGTGTAAACATTGCCTGGCAACAACCAAAACATCAGTGTGTTATCAACATTATTCTCATCCTAAATCCAAAGCACAGCACTGTACCTCCTACTGGGAAGACAATTAACTCCATCCCAGCCGAAACCAGGACAGTGAGTTTGTCCATTTGCTTTGTTCTCCAAGTCTGAATGCTGCGGTCTCACATCCCCCTGGGAGGAAGGCAGCAAAATGAAAGAGCCAACAGAGATTGTTCCCTCTCTCTAGATCCTCCTGGAGAGGTACACCACTACCTGGGGATGTTCAGGTGGAAGACGGACACCTTGGCCCACAGATCTGCTGGTCTCTGCTCTTCATCCTCTGTGCATTGGCACCATCCCCAAAGCTGCAGTTCAGCTTCTTGCTGGACTTTGACAGCGTCTCCCCGTTCGGGTGCCTGACTCAGCTGCTCTTCTACCCCCCTCTCCCTCCACAATCCTCATGGCTTTCCTCCGCAATCTTCATCTTTGCCCCTTTGCTCGGGGTGGACACCCTGCTCCCACCAGCACCTCTGAGCGGGACCGGGCGATGCCGCGCAGGTTTCCTTGCTCCCCCCATCTGACGTGGACCACTGTCAGCTTTAGGGAAAGGCTCTTGCCTGGCACTTGAGATCCGAATCCTGTGAGCTTGCCCTGGGTTTCCATGGAAGCTGAGGCTGTTCCTGCAGCCTCTTCCTTCCCATTGCTTCTTGCGCTGTTTGCATTTAACCGCGCATGCTGTAGCACATGGGATCGGTAAGAGCCTTGGCAATGGGGCAGGTGGGAAAAGCACATCATGAAGCATCTTACTGCGATTTGACGACTGGATCCATTGCAGCGTGATTGTCACTGGATGGTGGGACCATCTAAAGCCCCAGTCACGGCCTCCTTGGGCTGATCCTGGCCTTATAAAGACCTGGGAGCAAAGTCTGTCAGACAGCACCAGGAAAGGCTTCGGGACACGTAGTCCTGCCCTACAGGCTCCTGGCACGCAATGAGCATCCCCTAACCAGGTCCCAGCCATGGTACTAGGGTCCAGGGACTGTTGCCACAGGCAGCTGGACAGAATCCTCCTGTTTTGAAGGCCAAGAGAGTTTAATGCATGGACTTGGATTGGAGGACATCCCAGGAAAACCAGTCAAATGTTCATGGGTGATATTAGAGCAGCATCAGAGCTGTCCATAGACAACTCCCAGTTGTAAAGTCCAATCTGAAGACCTCTGTGGTGGTGCCTGATGGATCCTTCTGGTGCTGCCCGTGCACCAGAGACATGGCAGCTCCTGGGAGCCGGGGATGCTCTCTTCTGCCCACGTTGCGATGGTCTCGGGAAGGATCCGGTGGATGCGCTGGTGCTTTATGCTTTCAGCTGAGGCTGGTGCTGCTTTGCACTGGGAGATGCCTCTATGGGCAGGGGCTGGGTGGACTTTGTCCAGCCTTGCTGGGCTGTGCTCTGAGGCGGACTGTCCCTGTGGTGGTCTCAGCCCGCAATGCTTTGCAGGCAGAGGGAGAGGAAGGACCAGTAAGAAATGGGGTTGGGGAGAGATTTGGGCATGGGTGGGAGAGGAGGAGAGGAGGCTGTGAAGGGGCAGCAGTCCCTCCTCCTGGGGAAGAGGGGCAGAGGGTGCTGGGGAGCGCAGCAGCACTGGACAGGGATGGCTGTGGGGCTGTCGGGGCTCTGCTCTCTGCTGGTCCCCTCTATCCTGGAGGGCACAGAGCCCCGTCCCTTCCCAGGCCTCTCCCAGGCTGCCCTGTTGGGCTGTGGGGTGCTGCAGAGTCGCCCTGTCCTTGCAGCGAAGCACAGCGCACAGGCAGGAATGACGGCAGGTTGGGGCTGTCCTCTGCCACTGCCTGCCTGCCTGTCCCTGCCCATGGCACCCAGCCTTCACTCCCCACTGCAGCCCCTGCACCCACACCTGGAACAGGGCTGGGGGGACCAAACTGAAATTACCATTAGAGTGTTTAAAAGCTCCTGGACAAACAGGATCCTGTTTTTCAGCTGCTATCCCAAACCAGAGCCGGGGCTGCACGCTCCTGGGAAAGGCAGCACAGCCCTCCTGCCTGCCCGGACGGCCAGGGAGGGGGGTTTGGGCACGGGACGTGCACAGCACTGGCAGCTCTGGCAAGCACCGGGATGGTGGTAGGGTCGGGGGGTGGCAGGGAGGTGGTGGCAGTGCAGGGAGGTGACAGAAAGGATTGCAGGGAGGTGGTGGCAATGCAAGGAGGTGGCAGGAGGTGGCAAGGAGGAGGTGGCAGAGAGAAGGTGGCATTGCAGGGAGGTGATGGGAGGGCAGGGAGGTGGCGGTGCAGGCAGGAGGTGG
>VXBL01006836.1:37907-103667 GCA_013400195.1 Aramus guarauna
AGGAGGTGGCAGTGCAGGCAGGAGGCAGCAGTGCAGGCAGGAGGTGGCAGTGCAGGCAGGAGGTGGCGGTGCAGGCAGGAGGTGGCAGTGCAGGCAGGGGGTGGCAGTGCGGGCAGGGGGTGGCAGTGCTGCCTTCTGTCCAGGAGGTGCCTCCCGCGCTCCACGCTTGGTGCCGTGCCCAGTGTCCCCAGGGCAGCACGGCCACCTGCTTGCAGCTCAGGCAGAGAAGAGGGAGGAGGTTTGGAGTCGCTTTCATTTATTTTTTTCTCTTCCTAGACAGGCTGGCAGCGCCAGCAGCAGCGGGGAACGGCTGCCCTCCCTGGGCTCTGTGCTCGCTAGCTACCAGAGCAATGGCCACCCTTGCAGAGGCGCTGGCAGCTTGGAAGGGGCACATCTTACCAGATTGGTGCTGGAGATGTGCGGAGCATCACCTGGATGCACGCACCCCTCTGCACCCGAAACTGCACCCATGGCCCTCGCTCACCCGCCGGGCCAGAGCTGGCGGGTTTGGGCACCTCTCCTCTCGCTGGCCCTGCAGCCCCAGGGCAGGGCATGTGCTCCGGCTGCTGCCGTCCTCCCGGCTCACCCGCCGGTGGGGCAAACACCACTGGTGTCCCGGCTCACCGTCCAGTTGTGCAAATCTCAGGGCAGGGAGAAATCTCCCCCAGGAGCTCGGCTTTGCACAGCCCCACTGTGGGGTTGAGGAGGGCTCAGTGTCAGGGTGGGACCCCCGCCCACCTGTCAGCAAGAGGGTCTGACATAGTGTTGGGGATATGTGTGATGCCCCCCTGTGAGATCCACCATCCGAGCGTGGAAGGGGCTTCAGGCACCATCCCAGCAGCGCTGGTGGCTCCGACACACTGCAGGTCCCGTTTCCCTCCAGCAGCTGTCAGCTGGATGTGTAGGACCTGTCGGGGGCCGGCTGGGACCGGGAGGATGCACACCTTCTCTCATACTGCCCATTGCCAAACGTGTTCACCACCAAATCCCTCGCCTGGCCAGGCAGCGCCTGGACTCACACGGCGCGGGTGGGCTCAGCCCAGCGCGGCACGATGGGGCGGTTTGGGGAAGGTCGCTGGTGGCTCCTGCAAACCACCCCGTGTGTGCTGTGCCGGGGGCTCAGCCCAGCAGCTCCCTGCAACCCCCCGGGGCCGTCCACAGGCCCAGACCATCCTCCAGTGTCGCCCCTCTGTTTGCCCAGGATAACGCTCTCAGGGTGTACCCAGGACCCCCATTCCCAGTGTATCTGGCTCTGGCGTTGTGCCTGCACGGGGGGATGCAGGAGAAGGGGGGTATTTCACAATCTGGACTCTCTCCCTGACCGCTGCCAAACCGGTCCCATCCCCTTGGCCACCCCTCACCTGCCCAGACCTGCTGGGGCTTGTCCCAGCCCCCCAGCTGGGATGGGAGCAGGAGGGACCAGTGGCCGAGGGAGCAGTGGCCGAGGGACCTGTCACCAAGGTGCTCAGCTTCTGCTGCTGCCTCCATGGCCCTGGAGAAGCCCACCCTGGACGGCTCCACAGCTTGCTTTCTGCTGGGACCTGGCCTTGACCAGCTCCTGATGGCGCTGACGCAGGGGCAGCTGGCTGCGCAGCCGGGCACAGCGCTGCGGACCCCCCAGGGACCGGGCCTGATCCTGCCTGCAGAAAGGCACGAGCCGTTAGCCTCAGCAGGCGACTCGTGCCCCATCCCCTTGCCCTGGGCAGAAATTTTGGGCTGTGTGGCCTGTGACACCAGACAGGAGCATCCCTCCAAGATGTCTCAGGCTTTCTGACTTATTTTCTTTTCTGGGCTTTCAAACAAAGTTAAAAGCAATTGAAGTTTGTTGTTTTTTTTTTTCCATCAGGCTCCCTTCCTGGGAGTAGTCCAATTAGTGCTAACGAGCTGGATGGTAATTACAGCACGGGGCCACAGGAGGATTGATTGCTGTGGCTGGGCTGTTGTGGCCCCCAGCCTCCCCAGCTGGCTGCTGAGGGGCCAATTAGCAGGTTTGCAAACGATGATGCTTCGCTGGGGATTTTGCATCAGTTTCTTGGCTGGAGCCCGAGCTGGTGGCACTGGGGCGGGGTGACCATCCTCGCATCCCCTCGGTCATCGCACTGTAGGGAGAGACCTGGCCACAGGACCCCAGTCCCTCTTTCCAGACTCCCCCCCCCTGTAATTAGCTCCTTTCCAACGCCTCCCCCCAGCCCTGCACCAGGGCACTGGTGGCACTGGGACCTCTCTGTCCCTCTGGCCGTCTGTTCCCTTTGCAGAGGGAGGTGTTTGGGCAGCTGTGCCTCGCTGTCCCCCCGTGCTCACTATGGACAGGCAGGGATTCACTCGGGGTGTCCCCTGGGGACCCCCAAGTCCCCTCCTGGTGCTGGGGGGTTTGCTCCAGCGTCCCACGCTTGGGGCGGCTGCAGACTTCATGCAGCTCCCTTGGGTCTGCGGGGCAGCTGCCTGGTACGAAAACCATCAGCCAAAGCCAAACTTTTCAGAGGTCTGTAAAAATCAGAGCCACCCTCTCCCAAACCCACCCCCAGGGCTGGGACATTTGAGGGGCTGAAAATGCCATGGTAAAATAGAAAACCTGTTCCAGTGGCAAGTCCAGCACCCACCACTGGGAATTAGTGTTCAGGTGGTGTTTCCAAAAGGGACCTTTCATGCTGCACATCCCAAGAAGGGTTGTATGCTACAGCCGTGTAAGGAAATGCTGCTGAAGACTGTTAATTTATCTGGGATTAAGATATAAATTCATTATGAGCGTGGCCTGGGGGCATGGACTATGGTGGGAAGGGATGGTGCAGGCTCTGGGATGGTGCAGGCAGGAGGTGAATGGGCAAGGAGAACGGTGGGAGCTGGGGTCTGTGTCAGCCTGGGGTCCCACACTTGCAAGGGGCAGTAAGGGCTAAAAGCTTTTCATTTGTTTGCATCAAGAGCATTCTTGGCCACGTGCATGCTCGTCCAGCTCTTTGATGCCATCCTGCAGACAGCTCCACGCGTGGCTGGGGCTGGGTATTGCTGCCCAAACCCACTGGCCTTTGCAGGGGCCGGTGGGCAGCGCAGGTCTCCGTGTCTCCCCCTCTGCCCACCTCCAAACAGCATTGCCAGTGGGCACCTACCCCTGCCCAGCACTCACAGGGTTAAACTGTTGTTTGCTTTGGACACTTCACCTGAAGGAGAGATTAAAAATTAGCAAGTGAGCTACGGCTAATAGCTGGAAGTGTCCTGAGGCTAATTACTCAGCCCTGATGCATCTAGCTCTTGCTGCTCATGGCTACTTTGCAGGTAAACAAGGGAAAGCGCCTCTTTCCTTGGGCTCCTCGATGGACAAACCTGGGTCTGGGGGAGCTGCCCCAGCCAGGAACACGAAAATCACACACTGGGAGCAGCTCGGTGTCACAGGCTGAGCTCTGGCCACAGGGACACCCCGAGCCCCCCGCTATCGCAGCCCGCTGCAGGGGCTGCTCGGGGGCTGTTTGCAGAGGGGACCCCGCGGGGCTTGGCTGGGGTGCAGCCCTGGGTGCGGTGGGGTGGCCTTGGCCACCCCGTGCCTGGGATGGATTCAGCCCGTCCCTTGGGCACCCCTACACTGAGCCGCCACATGCCCCCCCACGTGGGGGCAGACCAAAGCATCTGCTTCGTTAACAAACGGGGCTCTTCGCACGGTGCCAGGGCAAATGCTGTCCCCCAAACTCCCCAACAGCCAGGAACCGCTAACTAGTGGGACTTGCACCAGCAGTGCTGTTTTATCACTGATTTTACGTCTGCAGTGGGCACACGGCAGGTCCCTCGCTTCACAAACCAAATCCTGCTCACGGCCAAGTCGGTGGGAGTTTTTTCAGCAAAATCACGGGCATGGGGGACACATCCTGATCACTGATGATGATCATCGCCTGCTCAGCCGGGACCAACCTTTCCATGCTTGTACTTATAACGTACATGGAGGAGTGGCTGGTTCACCCCATGGGTGTGCTGGTGTCCAGAGGGACCCGGGTGGGCTGGAGACATGGGCCAGCAGGAACTTCATGAAGTTCAACAAGGGCAAAGTCCAGCCCCTGGGGAGGAACAAGCCCAGGCACCAGCACAGGCCAGGACACCCGGCTGGAAAGTGGCTTCGCAGAGAAGGTCCTGGAGGTCCTGGTGGGCACCAAGCTGACCATAAGCAAAGAAGGTGAATGGTATCATGGGCTGTGTAAGAGGAGCATTTCAGGGGGGAGGGAGGTGACCCTGTCCCTCTCCGCAGCACTGGGGACATCACAGCTGGAGTGGTGGGTCCAGTGCTGGGCTCTCCAGTATGAGAGACATGGATATACTGGAGAGAGCCCAGCCAAGGGCCACGAAGATGCTGTAGAGACTGGAGCATCTCTGCTATGAGGAAAGCCTCCGAGACCTGGGATTGTTCAGCCTGGAGCAGAGCAGGCTCAGGGGGATCTTATTATTGTACATAAATACCCGAAGGGAGGGTGCAAAGGGGCTGGAGCCAGGTTCTTTCCAGTGGTGCCCCATGCCAGTGGCTCTGGACCAAGCTCGTAACACAGTTAGGACAAGAGGAAACAGCCTCAAGTTGTGCCAGGGGAGGTTTATATTGGGTATTAGGAAAAGTTTCTTCACTGAAAGGGTTGTCAATCGTTGGAACAGGCTGCCCAGGGAAGTGGTGGAGTCACCATTCCTGGGGGTATTTAGGTAGATGTGTAGATGTGGTGCTTGGGCACATGGGTTAGTGGTGGCCTTGGCAGTGCTGTGTTAATGGTTGGACTTGGTGATCTTAAAGGTATTCTCCAACCTAAATGATTCTGTGATTCTACAATTCTGTGTGGAGATTTTTTTCCTTTTAGATATTTTGGTGGCTCAGGTGAGCACTGGCAATGTGGCTGGGCGCAGGGGTAAAGTTTGCCATCATGCGCACCGCTTGGGCATTTCCGTGTGTGCAGGGGTGGGAGGTGGCAGGCTGGGAGCTCATGTGTTGTTTCTGCTGGAACTTGGGTTCTGAGATTTTAAATTTTTATTTGTGGAAAAACCGTGCCGTAGATGCTCTTGATGCAGAGAACAGAAAGCAGAGCCAGAAAAGATCTCATTGCATTTTTAGTCTCTCAGAGTCCCCCTGTCCAGAGTCATGCACTCATCTCTGGCTGTGTTCTGTGAAGGCAGACGCATCTCTTAAGGCATTGATAGCAGGGAGCACGTTGTATGACATCATCACTGACAGCGGTGCTGGTCCTGAGCAGTGATAAACCCTCCATTTGCCTCACTGACTGAGGAAGTGATGAGAAACACAACCAGAGTTTGTGAGAACTTATACGGAAGAAGATTTTTTCATACAAGCTGGGAGCACCCCATGCTCTGTCCTTCTCTATGCAGCAAAGTGCTCCTGGTTTCAGTCTCACACTGAGCATTAACTCCCTGTGGGTTTATCTAATCCCTGCCAATACCCAATGCCAGAGGGCTTGGGGAGGTCTCCTGGCCCTTTCTCCTGCCCTGCAGATCAGCAGAGGCTTGTCTACGGTTCTCCAGTGGTGGATCGCTTCCTTCCCCAAGCAACCTGTTCAAGTGCTAAACACCTTCCTGGTAGACTTTTTTTTAACACATCTAACCTAAATTTTCATAGCCAAGATTAATATGCAAGTTTTCCAGCTGATGCATCAACAGGATTCTGATGGTTTATGTCAGTTTTGAGAGAGATTTGGATGATCTAGAAAGGGAGGAAGGAAGGAAGCAAAGACGGATGGATGCATCACATTTTACAGGAAACATTTTATTTTCCTCACTTCTTGAGTAGACCACCCTCTCTCCAAAGGGGGTGATAAATCTGCATTCACTCTTTGCAGAATTATGAAGTAACTCTTTCTCCTGGAGTGATCTGTGATAATTCCTGGTACCTGTAACCATAGGTTATGTCAGCAATAGGAAACAGCCTTCACTTTAGATTTCTGAGTGATTTTCTGAGGTCGGTGTACACAGCAGCAATTCCTTCTATGCGGAGCACCACCCCCATCCTGGGTTCCTCCTTTCCAGTCGATTCCTGCAGCGCTGATGCTTGGGTGGGCTCATGGTTCCTTGCATTGTCTTTGCTGGACTTGCAGACACCTGTAGAAGGACCCGCGACACTTCACCTTGCCATGTTGCCTTTGCATTGACATGCGTGTGGTCCCTGTCAGGGTTTACAGCGGAGCTGCGCAAAGCGGTGTGGGAGGTGATGGCTGAGACTGCCACAGCGATTGTCTAGGTGTTGCCTTCGGTTAAAGCAGACTCCTCTCCCTGGAAAGCCTGGCAGCCATGACGTTTCTCAGATACACTGGGCTTACTCCTGCTTAAAAGTGGAGAGCAGACATCTCCTGCACGGACAAGTGGAGGAGACGCAGAGGGGAGCCATTCCCATCCCTTGTGCAAGGAAGGGGTCAGAGCATCCTCTCCTCCCCTCCACAAGGGACCTGAGGCATGGAGCGCTGTGGTATCTCCTCGCTGGTGCTTGGTGGGCTGCACTGTCCTCTCCGCACGTCAGTCTGTGGGCCACCTCAACAATGTGCCACAAGGGCTGAAAAGCTGCTAGTGATATTAGAGGTGTACCACCAAGTAATGTTTCCACATGATATCTTGGAAAACATGAGTGCATTGGCCAAAGACACAGTTGCCCAGCACCCATCAGAACTGGCCCATTGGTTTCATGTGAATAAACTATTGCCATATCAGCAGTAGGCATCTGATCTAGGTTCCCTTTCAAGTCACTGGAGAGAGATGGACATTTCTGAGGGATCATTCATTGCACTTAACTTCACACCTATTCTAGGATGGGATAAATTCTTTTCTGGCAGTGCCTCCCTCTCTCAGCATCTGACCTGTCTTTATCAGCTTGTGAGATACTGAGTCTTGCCAACTGACGCAACAGTTTGAAGATCCCTTCCTGGATCTGCTTCATCTTTATGCCATAAATGAGGGGGTTGAGCATGGGAGGGACCGTCAAATAGAAATCAGCCACCAGGACTTGGACATGAGGTGCCAAGCCAAAAGAGAACATCTGCAGGTACATGGCGAGTAGGCCACCTATGTAAAACAGCAGGATGATGGAAATGTGAGACCCACAGGTCCTGAGGGCCTTGAGACGAGCCTCTTGGGATGGCAACCTCATCACAGACCTGAGGATCATGCCATAGGAGAAGGTGATGAAGATGGAGTCTGTCCCCACCAATAGTGTTGCCACAATGAGGCTGTAGAGATCACTGACAGATGGGTCGGCACAGGCCAGCTCCACCACGGCCATGTGCTCACAGTAGGAATGAGGGATGACTCTGGTTTTGCAGTATGGTAAGCTAGTGAGGAGGCACATTAAAGGTGTCATGACACCAGCTCCCCTGGCCAGCGACAGCAGACCTATCTGGATGGTCCTAGAGCTTGTGAGGATGGTATTGTATCTCAGGGGGTTGCAGATGGCTATATACCGGTCAAAGGACATTGCCAGGAGCACCCCTGACTCCACTGCAGTGAATGTGTGGATGAAGAACATCTGGATGAAGCAGGTCTCAAAACCAATCTCTCTTGAATCTAACCAGAATACACCCAGCATTTTGGGAACTACAGCAGTTGAGAAAATGAGGTCGATGACAGCCAACATGGAAATGAAATAGTACATAGGCTCATGGAGGCTTTTGTCCAGCCTCACAGTGAGAAGGACGATGCTATTTCCCAGCAAGGTCATGATGTATGTCAAGCAGAATGGGATGGAAATCCACATGTGGAAATCTTCCAGGCCAGGAATGCCCGCCAGGAGAAAAGGCAAAGAGTTGGTGTTGGATTGGTTGGTGGTTGACATGGCACAGGTGGGCCAAGCTACATCTCTGTTCCCAACGTTTTTCCCCTGTAACAGTGACAGAAAGGTTGGGATTTTGCTGCCGTCAGTATGATCATAAAACCATGCACACTGTAGTTTTCAAGCATATTTTTGGGAAAATGTCAGAACCTGTTATCTACAGTCAGGCTTTTAAACTGATGCTGTGGTCAGTGCTTTCCAGAGGGCACCACTGGACAGTCCTGGCTGTCCTATTGCTCTCATGGGGCCACCTTCCCTCCTGCTTCCCCTTCCAGACCTTCTGACTTACCTCTAGCTTTTGCCGTCTGCGTGTCTGTCTAAGGGCTGGCACCATGGTATCCTGCCCTGTCATGGCTTCCATCCACGATTGCTGCTATCAGTGGGAAGAAGTGGGGCATAATGACCCCAGGCTCTCTGGTCCTTGCCCAGCCTTCGTGAGCAGTGCAATGGCAGGGCTTAAGGATTTGCAGGCAAGCCCTCCCTCCCTACACCCTGCTCAGACTGAGGACTGGGCGTAGGGGTCAGGTCACCCAAGTTCCAGCCTGTTGTCACCTTGAGTCATGCAGAAGATGCACCTAGATGACATGTTCATGGTGAAACTGAGTTGAGAGAAACTGCAGCAATAAAAGTGATGCTCCAAGCTGTCGCCTGATACTATGGGGACACAAGCATCATTGACAGCCTCTAGCTACCTCAAGGAAGGTACAATTAAAATGGTACTAGCCCTCCTCCACACTCATCCATCCATGAGACTGAAGGCCAAACCAGAATGCAGAAAGCTGTCCTGTCACAAGCAGTGGAGTTACACCCATTTTTTCCTCTCTGGAGCCCAGTAACATGGGATTTGATAAAGCATGCTTTCTTGGGAGAAGTTGCTTGTGGGCATCCAGAGATGGAGAGCCTCCATCCCTTGATATTTGCCCTGGATATGTGATAATCATCCTCATGGTTATAACCACGTGCTTTTCTTCCCATTTGGCATTGCCTGTCTACTCCTGCCAGCATCCTGCTCTACCTTCCTGTGCTTGGCCAGAGAGCCCTGTGTGGCCGAGTACCTTCATTGCATGCACTTCCCATCACCAAGGAGTTACTCTTGATAAACTAAAAACCTGAAGTAGTGCAAGTTTCTCATCTCTGCTCACCTGTTCCACTCTCTCTTTTATCAAGACGGGGTTTTTTTGCACATCTCCAAGATTTCAACACCTTTTTTGAAAAAAACAAACAAACAAACAAAAAAAAACAACAACCCAACAACAACAACAAAAAACCCTCTTCCATTTCCCTCTTATTCACCCAAAATTAAATCCTTGCCCTTTGGGTCTCTGAGCATGCTGTCGTCTGCTTCCCAGAGCCTCTGTGGCAGGCAGTTCCTGTGAATGACCAAGTCTGCCAACCTCTCTAGGCTGCTCAGCGTGACTTGCCTTTCCCCAGCATTATCTGAGGCACAATTTGTGCTGATTTTGGGACAACTGATGAAAGTCGTACAGAATAACTTCTAGTTTAGAGCCAGCCACTGTGGCATCCCTGCAGAAACACAAGTTTTTTGTGATGATGGTGCTGACAGCTTCATTTTGAGGTCTCTTAATCATCCAGTTCTTCATCCACTTTGCTGATGCTTCACAGATATTGCATTGTGTCAGCTCCTCACCTGAGAGCAACGCGGTGGAGGCATGTTTCTTTTAGATAACTCTGTGTACTGTACTCAAACACACACATGCACACATTGATTAACTAAATTTGCCTTCTCATCAGAAGATGAAATCAGGTTTGTTTGACAAGAGCTGTTTCCTGCAAAGCCACGTTGATTGCCATAATTTAATTTGATTCCAATCCTTTAAATCTTTATTGACCAAATCTCCTGTTAACTTCTTGGGCATTCTGCTGGGCATTGACGTCGGGCTTAGCAATTTGGAGCTAATCACATCATCGTACTTTCTTACTAAAGTAATGGCCCGAGGAAGTGTCTGCAGTCACCGCAGCATGCCAGGACTCATAAAAGTTTGGCAGAACAGGCCAAAGACCTCCTTGGCCAACTCAGAGATGCTTATTCCCTCGTGCAAATTACCCAGACCTGCTCCTGTATTTGTTTTCTGTTCTTAGCAGAAGCTATGTAACATCCTTCTCAGCTACCGATCAATTGAATTACATTAGAAAATAAAGTTCTCTGATTGCCTTTCTCTCAGGTAGGCATGGACCTCTCTTCTCCACGCAGAGGGGCAGATGCCTTCATCTGCTTTTATCCAATTTCTCTACTTAGCAGCTTCTAACTCCCATCACATCCGGACCAGCTCCCCGGTTTCACTTTGTCCTCGGTGCTTTAGCTGCAGCTCTCCCTGCTCCGTTCACTTTCCTAACCACCGCTGTCCTTTTCGGGAAGCATGCAGGGCAGCAGGCTTGGCCATGAGATGAACCCATTCAAAACATCTTCTAACTTACTCCGCAGTTTCCTTGTCTAAATTCCCTCCGCCTTTAGGTTCCCTCAGCTTTGGGAAAATGGAACTTTAATGGAAAACCGGTACTGCAGGCTGAAATGCATTGAGATCACTGCCACCGGTTCCTAGGCACCGCCAAATTTTTCCTTGTAGTTTAATTCCTCTTTACTCCTCACAGTTAATGAGTGCTGGACGCAGAACCCTTTGATTGAAGGAATTGTCCCTGCTCTCTCCTGTGACGCTTTATGTCTGCTTTGTCACCTCTTCTAGACTGAGCTCTCCCCACCTCAGCCCTTGCACCCCTTTCCTCCTCATTGCAGACACCTCGGTGGCAGTGGGGGGTTGCCCACTGCAGCACGGTGCATGCTTCAAACATACCTTCCTACGGAGATAAAATGAGGTTATTTCCAGACGGGGCACAAAGGCGAGTGCTGCCTGACCTGGCTGCTACCACCGTGTTTGGGACGCGTGTTCACGTCGAAGGCAAACCTCCAGCCCCAGACGTGCCCTGACCAGTGAGCGTGTAGCTGGTCTGGTGTGTGCCCCTGGGGCCCTTGCTCCTCCTCCACAAATTGCACCGCGGATGTAGGATACCTCCCCAAAATAACGCACCTCTCCACCCGATCCCGAGCGAGCTGCACCACGTGTGACATAATCCAGCCAGTTTCACCAAATTCTGCCTGTCAGCGAGAACCACCAGCTGCGTGCCCATGGCTTTCTACTCAGATACCTGCTGCTGTATGCAAGGGATTAAGAACATTATCTGCTGTTGATCATTTAGTTTGTTTTACAGAAAATGTGTATTTAGCTAATTATGAATGAATTTATACAAACAGAAACAAGCCAGCACTTTTGCAGCAAACAATTTCTGGTTTTGGTTAAAAAGTTTGGTATTTATTTGTTTAATTTTTAAAACTGAAGTCCTATTTTTACCTAAAAAAGTACTTAACAAGTCAGAATTCTGCAGAATTCTGCAGTCTTGGGTCTGCAGTTTCATTTAATAAGAAACTTTAGAATTTTGAAAAACTGCTTTTAAAAAATTTTTTTTCTAGCAATTGCCTTTTTCCTAAGTGACTCACACTGTGCATGCCTACAGGCCAGATGCTGAAGTCCCACCAGCCTCCAGTCCTTAGGCACCTGGAGCAGCCTGCCATGCCCTGGCTCATGCCAGCCCTGCCATACAGCCACCCACCTTGGTCTCTGCTTGCAGAGAGCTGCCACCCTCGGGGATGCTCGCATTGAGAAAGAAACATCTCCTGTGCACAAGGGCTCTGCATAAATCACCCCGGGCAATGCTGATGGGAGTCTCCTGGATGGAGATTCCCAAGAGCGCGAGTACTCCTCCAGGCGTCTTCTGCAACAACCTCAGCGAGGGGACCTTGGTCCCAAGTCAATGCTCTCTCATCTAATTTCTTTTACAAATGAGGTGCTAGGAGATGACCAAGCCAGACAGCAATAGGCTGCGCAAGTGGCATCCAGCAGAATGAAAGACCTTTGTGTTTTTGCCTGGAGCAATGCAACTGTGGTTTCATTTCTGGCTCTGCTGAACCAGTAGCTGGAAGTGTCTCCCAGCTCTGCGTTCAAAGGGCCGTGCTGTGGCATGAGCTGTCCTTGCCCCCCAAGACTCCCTCCCCAAGCCCCAGGCAGCATAAGACTGAAATGTGTGAATTCAGTATAGCAAAAAATGCAAATTCGGGATAGCAAAAACATTCTGTCAACTGTTTTTTCAAGATGTCAGGGAAGAGCACAGCAGAAAGGCGGATAAACACTACCAAGACAGGAAAAAATATTTTTGACATGAGGAATGACACATTCAAACCAGTTTTGAAACTGAATGCATTTAACTGAGTTTTATTTTTAAATGAATGTAGAAGTGAGGACTAAACATGATGCTTTAGGTGGGATTCATCTGAATGAACACAGGTGGCAGTTGTAAATATGATGTCAGTCTATAACTGGAGCTAGTTCTCCAGATTGCCTCCCATTTTTAAGAAGGGAAACAAGGAAGACCCAGGGAACTTCAGGCTGGTCAGCCTCACCTCTGTGCCTGGCAACGTCATGGAGCAGATCCTCTGGGAGACTAGGCTTGGGCACATGGAAAACAAGGAGGTGATTGGTGACAACCAGCAAAACACACCTGAAAAATTTGGTGGACTTCTATAATGGGGTTACAGCACTGGTGGACAAAGGAAGAGCGACAGACGTCATCTACCTGGACTTGTGCAAAGCATTTGGCACTGTCCCACATGACATCCTTGTCTCTAAGCTGGAGAGACATGGATTCGATGGATGGACCACTTGGGGGGTAAGAAATTGGTCGCAAAGAGCTGTGGTCAATGGCTCAATGTCCAAGTGGAGAGCAGTGACCAGTGTTGTTCCTCAGGGATCAGTACTGGGACCATCACTGTTTAACACCTTTCTCGGTGACACAGACAGTGGGATCGNACAAGAAGGATCTGGCATCCAGCTCAGACTTGACGGCCTTACTGACATCTGGCTCCCAAATCTCAGCCTGCTTCCTGGTTGGTCCTGTTTGATGTTTTCTGGTGATTGCACACTCATGTACGTACCCACCCCACGTGTGCACCCCAGTCTCTCCAGGTGCCAGCACCCCAGGCTTCTGGGCTCTTATGGTGCGTGGTCCTTGCTCCAGCAGCTGGTGCTCAAACCTTGGTGCTCACACTTGCACACAGATTAGGGGACCCTCACCCAGGGATGCTGTTAGAAATGGACTTTGATGAGAAGAAATGACAGACTGCGCTGATCAGTCATACAGCATGGACAGACAAGACAAACAAATTGACCAACAGCCTGTTTACATGTGACTGGGCTCTTTCATCCCCTTATCCCTCTGTTTCCCTACACTTGTTTGCCCCCAAGCCTCCTTATCCCTCCCATTCCCTGATTTTGGTGCCTCCTCTAAACATCCAATGTCTGAGCGCCGCACAGTCCCAAACTGCTCTTCCTGGCACCCCATACCGATTGTGTCCCATCTCCCACAGGCAGTACCCCATGTCAGTTTGCCAGCAGGGAGACCCACTGCCATTGACCAAGTTGGAGGTCTCACACGTGCCCATGGGCTGAGCATCCTCCTACAGAGCAGATGGGCTGGGTGCTCTGCTGGCTCTGAGCAGGATATTGGGGTTCCCCCGCCTGCCATGTTCCTCTGCTCCTTTATGTTTATGAAGGTGAACCTTTAATCACACAACCCAACAGCATCGGCACCCAACAGACAGGTTCCTGCTGCAGATCCCTGCAGGACGATGGCATCCATGGTTCTTGTGGTTTGATCCCAGTAAGCAGCTGAGCCCCAAACAGCCACTCACTCACACCCCACAGTGGGATGGGGGAGAGAATCGGATGAGTAAAATTATGAAAATTAGTGGGTTGAGGTAAAGACAGTTTAATAATAAAAATGCAAAAAAAAACCCCCAACCCAGAACTAACAGCAACAAAGAAAATCAAACCCTAGAAAAACAAATGATGGAAAACCCGCAATTGCTCCCCACTAGCTGACCAATGCCCAGCCAGTCCCTGAGCAATGGCAGCCCTGGAAAAGCTCCCCTCGAGTTTTTATTGCTGAGTGTGATGTCATATGGTCTGGGAAATCCCTTCGGTGAGTTGGGGTCAGCTGTCCCAGCTCCATCCCCTTCCAGCTCCTTGTGCACCACAAGGCTCCTCGCTAGCAGGGCAGGGTGAGGAGCAGAAAAGGTCTTGATGTTGTGCAAGCACTGCCTAGCAATAGCTAAAACATGGGTGTGCTATCATCAACATTGCTTTCATCACAAGTCCAAAACACAGCCTTACACAAGCTACTATCAAGAAAATTAACTCCATCCCAGGTCAAACCCATTCCATGGTGCACGGAGAGGGCTGGTGGAGCAATGCAGACCCCTCCGTCCCTGTGCAGGGCAGAGGTGCAGCAAAGCCCAGAGAGCAGCGGGCACCCGAGCTGTCTGTGCTGGCCTCCATGGCACTTCTCCTGCGCAGGGGGACCGACTGCCACTTCCACTGGGGAGACTTTACCTATTACAGCATGAAGAAGTTGTCAAGGAGATGGCAAGTGCATGCTGCCGAATTGATGCTCTAGCGTAGCCCCACTCTAGGGGAGGAAACAGAGTCTGAGGGGTGCTCAGGTAATTTACTTTGGTGACAAAGTGTGTGCTGTGTTTGTGCACCCAGGACAGTGGTGACTGTGTGTGGGTACTTGCTCCCCAGGGCTGACAGACCACTGAGAGGGAGGGGATGTTCTCAGCAACCTGGTCTGACCTCCTAGGTGACCTTGCTTTGAGCAGGAGGTTGGACTAGAGACCTCCTGAGGTCCCTTGCAGCCTGAGTTATCCCATGGCCCTGTGATCCCATGTCCTCTACATCTCTTGGCACGGCTCTGCTGCACATAAAGGGATATGTTAAGGAAACAGCTATTTTCTATGGTTCAGCTGCACTAGGTCATTTTGCCAGAACAAGGTCAGGTGGTGGCTGCAGTCCTTATTTATGTTGGGAGATCTGGGGGAACTGGACCACCCTGAGCTGCTGTGCCAATGTCTCCACCTTGTGCCAGGGACAGGCAGGAGAACAACCAGCTGAAGCCCTTGAGTTGACCTGAGTTCAGTGGGTGCCAACATTTCCTGGGGCACCTGTGGCTCTGAATGGACACCAAGAGATACTCCAAGGTCCAGCAGAGGTTTTGACCATTCTAGGAAATGGATTTTGTCTTCATGAGTCCCAGTCCTGTGCCCTTAAGGCCAGGCCCGATCCGTCCTGCCATGGGTCTCCTCCTGGAGATCATCCTGCGTGCTCCATCACGAATCTGCTTAGTCTTGATGCCATAGATCAGGGGGTTGAATGCCGGTGGGATAAGGAGGTAGATATCAGCCAATAGGACCTGGACATGGGGCGGGAGCTCCTGGTGGTACCTCTCCATGTACATGGAGAGCAGCCCAGGGATGTAGAAGAGGGCCATGACACAGATGTGTGAGCCACAGGTGCTGAAAGCTTTTTTACGAGCTTGTGGGGAGGAGAGGCTGAGCACAGCTCGGAGGATGAAGGCATATGAGAGGGCGATGAGCAGCGAGTCAAAGCTGCCCACATAGGTGGAGACAGAGAGGCTGTAGGTGTTGCTGAAGGCGGCGTCCCCGCAGGCCAGTTTGAGCACAGCCATGTGCTCGCAGTACGAGTGGTCCACGACTGCCGGGCTGCAGAGAGGCAGGTGGCGAATCTGGAAGGTGAGAGGGCTCATGAAAACCATGGCCCTGAGCAAGGTAGCCAAGCCAATGGCAGCCACAATGGGGCTAGTCAGGATGGACAAGTACCGCAGTGGATTGCAGATGGCCATGTAGCGGTCAAAGGCCATCGCCACCAGCACTCCTGACTCCATCACAGAGAAAGCGTGAACAAAGTACATCTGGGTAAGACAAGCATCCAGGCTGGTGGCAGTGAAGTGAAACCAGAAGATGCCCAGCATTTTGGGGGTGATGGAGGTAGACATCACAAGGTCAATGACAGCCAGCATGGACAGGAAGAGGAACATGGGCAGGTGCAGACTGGGCTCAGCCTTTATCACGCACAGGAGGGTGCTGTTCCCAGCCAGGGTGATGAGGTACATGACGCAGAAGGGGATGGAGATCCAGTGGTGCAGGTGCTGCAGCCCCGGGATGCCCGTCAGATGCAGCTCTGACAGTGAGGTGTTGGTGGGACGCAAGTGGGGCATGGTGGTCACTGCAGGAGCCAGAGTGAGGAGAGCCCAGGCACACAAGGACAGCCATACCCTGGGTCACACCAGAGGTCCATCCAGTCTCAGATTCTATGTCCAGCATCAAAAGCAGACCCTTAGGGAAGAATACAAGAAAGGAAATATACCATGACACTTTTCCTACATGGTTTCCCAGCTTCTAACAATTTGAAGCTCTGGGACTTCCTGGACTATAAGTGTTTTTTCCATTTTAATTTACCCCATCCCAGAAACCCATCTATCCTCTTCTGTGCAAAATTTTAGCACCCACATCGTCTTTTAGCAAGGAGTTTCACAAAATAATGGTGTCTTTTGTGAAATAACCCCTTCCTTTTCCTCTGAGACTGACATTTGCTAGTGTCACTTGAGGACCCATATATCAAAACAGGCAGAGAAGGGTTAGTCAAACCCTTGTTCTTCCTCCACGTGCCACCATGAGACGTAGAAGTCAGTAAACCTCAGACGATGGAAGTTTTATGCCAGACGTGCAGAAGAATTTTTAACCCCTCCATCAGCACCGACTATTTGATTTCCCACCTTCATCTCCCATTTGTCTTGCTCTCAATCCAGAAAGATGGAGCTGAAAAGGACTTTCTGGGTCACAGAGCTGAGTGCTTGTTGCTTTAGGTGTGTCAGCTTATCTTACCCAGGAAAACTGGAAGCCAGCATCCTAGGATATTTTGCTTTCATGCACCTGCTGGAAGACAGCTCCAACCCTTCACCCTGCTCCAACAACTGGGAAATTACCTCTGCTTTCCTCTCTCAGCATGTGGTCCTGGTCGTACAAGCAGTTTTCCTCTTTACATCTTACTTTAAAGCACCTTTCTTGGCCGTGCCTGGTAAGAGTCACACAGACAAGGTCTGACAAAGGGGTCTTGGATGATGCACAACAGTTTGCCCAAGACCAGTCTTTGAAGAGCTCCACTTTACATGTGGTTTTAATACCCTCATGCTTTTGAGGTCCAGTTTCCCACATCACTTCCACCTCGAGAAGGAGAGGCACTGGGGTTTCTGTTTCCCAGGGATGCACTCCATCTCTCAGCCAGATTAATTGCTGTTTTCCAGCAGGACTTTGCAGGCAGAGTGTGACATGTACAGAAAGCATCACATTATCAAGGGTAGATCTTCCCAGGCAAATCTGGTTGCTTGCTTTCTTGTTGTTTATGAAACATGTTAGCACATGAAAGTTTCTGAGCAAATCGTGCGCTCAGAATTGCTTGTTTAGTGGATCACCCTTAAGTAGGATGAACGTGAAGGGCAGGGGCAAAGGACTAAGCTGGAGGTCTGCAGATTGAAGTGCAATGTGGTGGGCACTTTATGGAAAATAATGTCAAAGTAGAGGGAGTTCAGAAATAAGGATGAAATTAACTTGGAGAGCTGAGGGGAGTGGCTCAGCTGGGGAATGGTCTTGAGAAGCGCCTTGAAACATGTTAAAGGCTACAGTGAAGTGGAAAGGAATAATTGTCCTATATGTCCTCTGCAGGGACAAGTCAAGGGTCTAAATCCCAGAAAGAGTAGGAGAAATTCAGTCTAAGTTTAAAGAAAATTTCTCTGATGGTATATATAGATATTGGTATATATAGATATATGGTATATATCAATGCACTGATGAAAATAGAGTTGCTGTGCCCAAGTAGACTGATGCTCCATTTTTGCAGACAACCAAGAGGGACAAAAATCTGTTAGGGATGACCCTGATACAGCTATCTTCTGCTGGCAAGGGTGCCAGATTGGAACAGGTTTTGTTGATATCTGTTCTGTAAGACTTCTGAAGGTGGTCCATGGAGTGGCTGGAGAAACACCTTCAAAAACCACACACACACACATTTCCTCCCCACTTCACCCACCCACACGTTCCCTTTCCTGAAAGCAAGAAAACAGAATGGAGGAGAATAAAAGCTCTATGCCTGTGGATAAAATCTACCCTTAAATGTATTCAGTTGTAAAGCAAACTCCCTGAGACGAAGATGTGCAAGCTGGTCTGAGAAGTTTCTTTTGCAAGAAGCCACATTTGCCTAAGATTTTTTTCAAAACTCATGGAGCTTTTTTTTTTTTTATAGAGAATGTGGTCAAAAAGCCTGGGACTAGAGAGGGTCATGGGGACTTTTCCGAGCTCTTTTCTTAATTTTTAAGTTTATAAAGAAAAGACTGCAGCAGCAAATCCTCTTGTGCCACTTCTATTTAAAATCCTTGCACCGGTGGATAT
Source organism: Aramus guarauna (assembly GCA_013400195.1). Classification (NCBI taxonomy): domain Eukaryota; kingdom Metazoa; phylum Chordata; class Aves; order Gruiformes; family Aramidae; genus Aramus; species Aramus guarauna. The sequence goes on from VXBL01006836.1 coordinate 56,063, forward strand.
CCTACCTGTCTTGCTGCTGCAGGTTTCTCCAGATAAATCAGCAGGTGTGCTCAACTCACCCAGCCCCTGCGGGAGCGATGCTGGCCAGCCCTGCTTCCACCGGGTATGTCACCTGCCTCTCGGACCCAGCAGGTTTTAGCGGTGGAAACGTTTATAAGTTTGCTGAGAGGAATCCCTGGGGTGTCTGTTGCATGGCTCAAGAACTCATGAGTCCACACGCGCGCACGCGCGCACACACATGTACAGCTGACTGGATCATTTACTGACTAACCTCCTAATTAATTTTTTTTATTTGAGAAGATAATGTTGCCAATCCCATACAGTGCTTATAACCCTTGCAGTAGGTTGAACCCTTCCTCACCCTTTGAGCCTGCAGCCTTCCAAACACAGGTCCCTGAGCCTGGCATTGTCAGCTCCCTCTTTCTGGGACAATGAATCTTCCCAGATGTGAATGAGGTCTGGGTCTCCTTCCATGGTCTGTGTGACCATGAGATGGAGCTCTTAGTTGTCTCCATCCTGCCAGAGGCTGCGAGCCAGGAGAAGGATGTCCTGTCCCACACCTGTGATTTGCATCCTCTAAGACAACAGCAGAAAGAGTGCAGCTAGATAGACATCATGTGGCAGATCAATTCTGGCCACTTTGACCTAATTGAGACTAATTTTCCCTAACTCTCCTTCTTCTGCAAAGTCGGGGTTTGCCATTGGAGCCCCCCTGGCCAAAGAGGACTGGCACTGTGTGGTGAAAGGGCTCCTGAAAGCAGTGGTGTGCTTCCCTGAAGGGGATGAGAAGAGCTGCACCAAGCTTGGCTGGGTGTCCCCAGGGAAGGGGAAGGTGATACTGGGAGCAGTGGCAATGGTGGGGTCAATCAGGATATCAGAGTAGCACAGAAGGTTGCAGATGGCCAAGTATCAGTCAAAGGCCATGGTGAGCAGGACCCCTGACTCCACTGTGGAGAAGCTGTGGATGAAGAATATCTGGGCCACACAGCCCTCAAAGTTGGTCTCATGGAAGCAGAACCAGAAGATGCTCAGGAGCTTGGGCATGGTGGAAGTGGTGAGCACGATGTCAATGGCAGCCAGCACAGAGAGGAAGTAAAACATGGGCAGGTGCAGGCTTGGGTCCATCCTAATCCTTAGGAGAAGTGTGATGTTCCCCAGTACTGGCCTGAAGTACATGGTGCAGAATGGGAAGGCAATACAGAACTGCACATCCTCCGCCCCAGGGATGACTGTCAGGATGAAGGACAAGGGACTGGAGTGATTTGGGTAGGACATGAGGCACTGCTGCAGAGCTGGAAGGGAAGCCACAGGAACAGTTGCCATAGATGGGGAGAAGAGTGAGCTCTAGCAAGCACTGCTGTGGACTCCAGCCACCTCTCAGGCACACAGACCTGTGATCACATCCTCCTACCTCTTACCAAGGTTCACTCAGTCCCGTCATTAGCAAGATGCAAACACACATGGTCTTAGCCTGAACATATGGGAGCTATCTTACTTCTCCTCCCATCCTGGACTGGCCTCTGGCTGTTGTCCCCACCCCTCACTCCATAGTTTGGGAATTACAAACTAGAAGTTGAGTACATTTAGTTGCCATCAGTACAAAAATCTAAGATGGGGGAAGGGGAAGATCTAGAATACTTTGAGGATGCAGCTCAGCAGGACTCTGGCCACTCACACGCCTCTGCAGGTGTAAGCCATATCCCCTCCTGTGCTGGTGTACCCCATCCGATTCCCACTCTTGGAAATCACAGCAGATGTATATCTACAACAGCATTGTTTGTTGCCCAGAGCATTTCTGCTGTGAGAGCTGATGCCCATGGAAGCAGGACACTGACCCCAGGCGTCCCCAGCTACGTGCCCTGCTTCAGGCCGGCGCTGTCGGCTGTGGGGCTGTCCCCGCTGGAGCCCAAATCCAAACCACCTCACTGGAGTGCCTCTCTGAATGGGTGTCCCACCTGCAGGGTCCTCGTCTCCTGCATTAGGAGGGGAAATCCACTGTCATGGCCAAAACTGCCCTGAGGCTGCAGTGCTGGTCCCTTCCAGCACTAACCCTCCCGTGGTGCACGCCCCTCCTTATCCTCAAGCCCTTGCCAAAAGAAAGAAATGTTGTCAATTGTCCCTGTTTTACCAGGAAAACAGAGGCACAGAAGGGTTAAATTAGCCTGCTGGCAGTGTGGGAATTAGATGCAAGTTTCTCAGGCGCTTGTACCCTTTGTTTTCCCCAACATACCGCAAGGCCAGAATTCATCTCCTTGGCTTTACAGACATTTGACTTCCTTGACCCCTAAATAGTTTCATCTCTCCTCCACATGACACAACCCAACAGGCATTTCAGTCTGTTTCTAGTCATTGCTATTTGCAATGTAAGGCCAAATACTGCCAAGCCAATATTGTGAAAATACTGCCAAGACAATGTTATTTATAATAGTTTATTGCAAAGAGGAGACTGTTGCAGTGTAGTCAGCTACCTCGGCTATAAATTCAGGGAGGCAGAGCCACAGCTGGCAGAAGCCAGTCCAGCAGGAAATGTGTCTTGTGCCAGAATTATTTATCTGGAATGGGCAAACCCATCTGAGATCCTGTAATCCTGGGCTTGGAAAAAAAGAAGATACTCCCTCTCTCCTCTCTGTCAGAGGTAATTGATCTACAAATCCTGTGTACTGTCCTGGGCAGTGTTACCTGTACTTCATCCTGTATAATAAAGCTATCCGGATTATTAAATAATGCCATTCAACAAGCATCAGACTCAGTTTTCACTGGGTTCTTTTCATGTATGTTCACAGTGCTGTGCCAGTTCTGTGCCCTTAGCAGGCTCTGATTTCTTGGGTACACGTAAAGACATGAAATACCAAAGAAGCAACCTCTTTAGCTCAGTCTGCCTGACCATTTGGGTCATGGAAAGATGCTGTTCCCACTGCACTTCAGTTTCATTCATGTTACACCTGACTTCCTCTACATCTCATGTGTCCTCTTGACGTGCCCTGCAGTGTGCCAGCAATCAGAGGTGCCTCCGGACCCCGGACACACAAGGTGACAGGCGTCTAGTGCCACGTCCCAGCCCCGCTCAGAGCATCTCACCTGGAGGAGCTGTTCCTTCATCTCATGGACTCCAACCAGGCTTGCATGGACCTCTCACTTCTATCACCAACCCCCAAGAACGACTGCAGTTGCAGCCTACATACAAATGCCATGTTAGGAAGATATTGTGATTTTGGCTATTTGTGAGTTGTACATGCAACAGGGATGGCAGCAGCACTTTCAGACTTGGTGCTGCTCAGGTGGAGCAGTGCTTTCAGGCCTGTTGACATGCTTTTGAGCATTTTCTTTGTGCTTCACTGGCAGGAAAAGCTGACAGAGTTTCATTTTGTGCAATTCAGTAGTTCAGTAACTTGTAAAGTGATGAATTTTACTCACTGCAGTAGTCAAAATCCAGAAGATTTTCTAGAAATGGGGACATTACCAGGGACCTTGACCTGGCTTGCTGTATCCCATTGGATTTGTTGCGAACTTATTGTACTTTATTTTTAAACAGTGAAACAGATTAAAATACCCTCAGAGAACAAGCTGCTCGGTATTGAAAAAAGTGCAAAAGGACTGTAAATCTTTGGTTGCTAGCATGCTGGCAAAGCTTCCCTGACTTCGTAAGGAGGGAATAGATCCTGGAACTTGAAGTTGAAATTTTAACTCTTTCCTCACTCATTTTTGTGAGCTCTGCCCCTCTGCAACTAAGCAATAGTCATTACATTTACCAGATTTGATGCACTTAACATTCTTAGACACTGTAAGTCTACCAGCCATGCAATCTGACCCTGTGAAAAACATATAGCCAACTCTTTTTGCAACCACATGCTGATCTGACTGTGCTAACAGCCACCCAGCACTCCGGATCAGCGTACAGCCTGTCATGAAAGAAACATCCCTTGAATTTTGGATGTTAAGAGAGCTAGACTCCAGTCCATACCCCTTCCCTAGTATAAGATCAAAAGTATTTTCTGATATAGTATTTTCTGATATAGATAAATGAATGACCTGATCTCCCATTGCAGAAACTCTATACTTTCCCCAAATGACCCATTTCAGAGCATCTTCCCAGCATCAAGCCTATATCTCACTGGAGCTCATGACTTCTGTCCTTTCCGCAGAACCCCAGAACCCCAGCCTGGATTGGGTGGGCAGGGACCTCCCAGCCTACCCAGTCCCACCCCTGCCATGGCCAGGGACACCCTCCACTAGCCCAGGTTGCCCAAAGCCCCATCCAACCTGGCCTTCAACACTGCCAGGGAGCCAGGGGCAGCCACAGCTTCTCGGGGCACCCTGGGCCAGGGCCTCAGCACCCTCCCAGGGAAGGATTGCTGCCTCACAGCCCAGCTCCATCTCCCCTCCTGCAGCTTCAGGCCATTCCCCTTGGCCTGTCCCTCCCTGCCCTTGGCACCAGCCCCTCTCCAGCTTTCCTGGAGCCCCTGCAGGGACTGGAAGGGGCTCTAAGGTCTCCCCGCAGCCTTCTCTGCTCCAGGCTGAACCAGCCCAACTCTCTCAGCCTGTCTCCAGAGCAGAGGTGCTCCAGCCCAATGTGGGTCCTCCATGGCCCACAGTGCCTTTGGTGGGAGTGCTTCTACCGCCATGGAGCACCTCCTATTTCTCTGACCTTGGTGGTCTCCTTGCTGTTTCTCACCTATTTTGTTCACTCCTCCTCTCTTAGTCTGACAGTTTCTGCCCTTTCTTAAATATGTTTTCAGAGGCACCACAAACTCCCCTGGCTGGCTCAGCTTTGCTGCATGATGGGTCTGTTCCTGCTCCAGCTGGAACCATCTGTGCCCGGCACAGTGCAATCCCGGACCTCCCTCCTGGCCACCCTGCAGCCCCCTCCGCTACCCAAACCTGACCACCTACACCCAGTACACCTCCCCACAAATATCTTGAGTTGCTGTTTACAAATATTGTTTTGCTTTGTGCTGTGTGGATAATGAGTTAATTTGTTCCTAATTCAGGAAATGAAGCTCTTAATCAGATTTGTGCTAGAAATTTCTGCTTCCACAAAGTGGTATTTATATGTTCCTTCCAAAAGTAATTTTCTAAATTATAGGCAGTGAATAAATGCAAGAAAAAGAAGACACAGTGAAAAAGTTAATATTAAGTGTTTTATATTGTCTGTCCCAGCTAAACGTGAACTCCTGAAGGGCTCCGACTGCATCCATAAAGCCATCAATCTGCCAAGCTTGTGCAGTCTTTTACTACAGTACTAGTGCTTGCTGCACAATGTATATTTGCTCTACAATTTGCAGTCATAAATTATTGTTATTTGTGTTGTGATAGTTAGTAAGTCTGCCAAGGGCTAACGCAGCATGCTGGATAGTCAAAGAAAAGGAGCGCATTCCCCATCCTCAAAGCTAAATCAAGAAAAGTCAAGAGCTGGGTGCAGTTCAATGGGCAGTTCTGTCATTGTGTATATGAATTAAATTCAGGATCCTCCTCTGTATCTGCTTGGTCCTCACCCCATAGATGATGGGGTTGAGCACAGCGGGCACCAGGATGTAGACCTTCCCCATGATCATATGGACCAGTGGAGCCAGGTCCTTCCCAAACCTGTGCACCATGGAAAGCCCAATCAGGGGCACGTAGAAGGCCAGGACCACGCAGATATGGGCAATGCAGGTGCTGAACACCTTGAGCCTCTCCTGCCACAATGCCAGCCGCAAGACAGCCTTGAGGACGTAGGAGAGGCAGATGAGGATGGCGTCCAGCCCCATGACCAGCAGGATGGCAGTGAGGCCGTACACCACGCTGGGGGTGGTGTTGGCGCAGGCCAGGTTCATCACGTCCTGGTGTGGGCAGGAGTGTGACAGCACCCGGGAGTTGCAGAAGGGATGGGACAGAGCAGGACTTGGTTCTGTCTCTCCTCTGGAGCCAGGTGGTGTTCTGGCAGTCTTTAGAATGCTAAGTGTGCTTATTTTTTTAAACTGAAATTATAGCATGAGAGCTGCGCTGTAGTAGCCCCAGAGCAGTGCTTTTATAGTGTGAAACAGGCGTACATGCTATCCAGAGTCACAGAGTCACTGAGGCTGCCAGGGACCTCTGGAGATTGTCCTGGCCAACCCCTCTGCTCAGGCAGGGTCACCCAGAGCAGGTTGCCCAGGACCGTGTACACCTGGGTTTTGTGAATCTCCAAGGATAGAGACTATTCGGCCTCCCTGGGCAACCTGTGCCAGTGTTTGAGTAACCTCATCATAAAAAAAAAAAAAAAGGTATTTGTTATGTTTAAATGGAATTTTCTGTTTTCTTCTAGTTTGTGCCCATTTCCTCTTTTCCTTTCACTGGATACCACTGAGAAGAATGTGGCTTTGTCTTCATTACTCCATCTCATCAGGTATTTATACAGATTAAGAAGGCACACTCAATGCACAGAATATCTTTGCCAAGGGAAATGGCCTTTCAACAGGGACAATGCCTCCCTTAAAGGTGCTTGAGACTCAAAAAAGATGATAGTTTGCATTGGTAACTATTCATATAGTACTGATACAGCCTATGAGACCACCAGCAGGTCAGCATTACTCTGTGGGTCATTTATTATCTACCTTAGAAGCAACTGGGATGAGTTGATCACCAGGACTGCTTCATGTACTAGTCATGGCCTTTGCTGTGTTGTGTCTTCACCACCGTGCCCTGGAGGAACATCACCGTTGTGGAGCCCAGACCCACTGCACCGGTGTGGAGCAGTGGGCGCGTTCCTGGTTTTGAGGACTCGTAGAGTGCTTCAAACTATGCAGCTGTGAGGGGAAAGGAGACATTTGAGGGTTAAAGGCACTGACTGTGGCTTAGGCAAACTGGAGTTGCAAAAGAGTTGGAGACACTGGTGTTCCTGGATGTTGAAAGTGTAAAGCAAGGTCTGCTCAGAGTGTTGAGACAACAGCAACGGGGACAGTGATGTGGGTTTCAGAAGAAATTCCAACCTAGTCATTTTTGAAAATAACCGTCCTTAATGAGACACCACCTAGGTACTAATGGTGACCTGTTCTCTGTAACCTAGCTGAGCGATTCCTGTGTTTGGCAAAATTCTCCCTTCTGCTTTTCTGTTCTGTGCCATTGCCCTGCAATGATGAGGGAGTGACTCATCTAGACTTCCCTCAGTAGTCCTTCTTTTGACCACAGATCAAGCACCACAAACCCTCTGAAGATGTTATTGCTCCATCACCTCTTTTACACAGTGAATCAGGTCCCAAGTTCTCTTATCAGTGAGGATCCGCCCTAAGAACCCCTCACTCCTCCACACTTCTCTGCCACTACACCCTGCCCTGCCCCATGCAGAGCATCGTCCACATTCACCTTGAAGTGAAGAATGATATTTATCAACTATGCACTTATAACTGGCAACAAGAATTTAGAAGCAAGGATGAAGCACAGAAAATCACGGAATTATAGAATCATTTAGGCTGGAAAAGACCTTTAAGATCACCAAGTCCAACCGTTACTCCAGCACTGCCAAGCCCACCACTAAACCATGTCCCTAAGCACCATGTCTACACGTCTTTGGAAGACCTCCAGGGATGAGGTCTCCACCACCTCTCGGGGCAGCCTGTTCTAATGATTTAAAGCCCTTTTGTGAAGATTTTTTTCCTAATATCCCATCTAAACCTCCCCTGGCACAACTTAGGCCATTTCCTCTTGTCCTGTCTCTTGTTAATTGGGAGAAGAGACCAACTCCCATGTGGCTACAACCTCCTTTGAGGTAGCTGTAGAGAGCAATAAGGTCTCCCCTCAGCCTCCTCTTCTCCAGGCTAAAAAAACCCAGTTCCCTCAGCCACTCCTTATCAGACTTGTGCTCCAGACCCTTCACCAGCTTCGTTGCCCTTCTCTGGACACACTCCAGCACTTCAATGTCCTTCTTGTATTGAGGGGCCCAAAACTGAACACAGTATTCGAGGTGCGGCCTCACCAGCGCCGAGTACAGGGGCACGATCACTTCCCTACTCCTGCTGGCCACACTATTCCTGATACAAGCCAGGATGCTGTTGGCCTTCTTGGCCACCTGGGCACACTGCTGGCTCATGTTCAGCTGGCTGTCAACCAGCACACCCAGGCACTTTTCCACCAGGCAGCTCTCCAGCCACTCTGCCCCAAGCCTGTAGCGTTGCCTGGGGTTGGTGTGAGCCAAGGGCAGCACCCGGCACTTGGTCTTGTTGAACCTCACACAGTTGGCCTTGGCCCATCGATCCAGCCTGTCTAGGTCCCTCTGCAGAGCCTTCCTACCTCGAGCAGATCGGCACTCCCGCTCGATTTGGTGTCATCTGCAAACCTACTGAGGGTGCACTCAATCCCCTCCTCCAGATCATTGATAAAGATATTAAAGAGAACTGGCCCGGTGCTGAGCCCTGGGGAACACCACGTGTGACTAGCCACCAACTGGGTTTACCTCTACTCACCACAACTCTTTGGGCTTGGCCATCCAGCCAGTTTTTTACCCACCAAAGCATACACTTGTCCAAGCCATGAGCATCCAGTTTCTCCAGGAGAATGCTGTGGGAAACTGTGCCAAAGGCTTTGCTGAAGTCCAGGTAGACAACATCCACAGCCTTTCTCTCATCCGCTAAGCAGGTCACCTTGTCACAGAAGCAGATCAGGTTGGTCAAGCACCACCTGCCTTGTCAGTATATCCTGCTCCGAATTCCTGGCTCAGGCTCAGCTCACTGAGGCCAGTGAAAATATTTGCACTCTAGCAGGAAAGGAAAAGGGCCTTTATTTCAAATTACCAGTGAGCATATTTCAAATTACCATCCTTGAGCAACTCACACTGCTAGCACTTGCAATAGCATTCACAGACTCATTCCCCATCATGCTGGGCGCTGAACTGTTGCTACAGATTAAGACATCCGCGCTCCTGAAGGTCTCCTGATAGAGTCTATCACAGACACAGACACACAATGTTTGTGGAGGAAGGAGCTGGTGGTAAAAGCTTTGTCCCGTTACAAGCAAACGTTATCTTACACAGAACAGAAGTCTCAGGAAAGGGTAAGGACTGTAAATTTAAATTTCAGGGGACTTTGAAGGTAAGGGTAAAAAATTGCCTTACCATGTCCAAAGTGAGCATATTTCTGCTTAGTCTAAATTCTGTAGGTTTTGTGTTCGTAGTATAGTTTATCAATTTGCACGTCTCCCACCCCTGCACTCTCAGCCAGGGCACAAGGTATATCATGGTAACAACAGGGAAATTTCAAGCTGATAAATACATTCACAAAATGCCATCTGGGAATAGTTTCTTTCCTCCCACAGTCCTGACAAAGACCCTGCCTGACAAGCAAAGCAGTCAGAGCCTTTCTCAGGGTATTTTGCTGAGCTGCAGAAAGTGTTGGAGAGATTGTTCTAACCACCAGAAAATGCTAGGAGCTTCTGTTTGGCTTCAGCTTTGCTCTCTGTAAGCTGAGCTACATCATGTCTGAAAGGTAACACAGCCCCAAGGAATGACCGTACTCGTCTGACACCCACAGCTCATTAAGCTTCAGCAACTCAATGTCTAAGCTCAGGCTGCTGGTGTTTGGAGGTGGTTTTGGTAAGTTTGGGACAAATCCTGACAATCACAAAAAGCGCAGTGCTGCAGATGTCAGAGGGAAGCTCAGATAAAACCATGTTGCAGGAGCACAGAGAGGTCACGCATTGACAGTGGAGGAGATCCTGGAGACCAAAACCCAACAGCTTCCCAAGGCACCCATAGACCTGCACTCCTCACCGCAGAACAGCATCCCGGCTAGGCTACATGATGCCAACACGGGACAAGCTTCAGGCTGCCCTGTTGTATAGAATGAATCATTGAATCACGGAATGGTTTGGGTTGGAAGGGACCTCACAGATCATCTAGTTCCAACCCCCCTGCCATGATACTCCCTTATCTGTCCCCTGGGGCACAGGACTGTGCTGGAAGGACTCAGCTGCTCCAGGTAATTTTGTCTGAGCACACAGCTCTGCATCGCAAAATGAATCTTGGTCTTCTCCCCACCAGACCAAAATTCTCACTTCCTGGATAGGCTCCTCAAGTCCCAGGAGACAAAAGAGGATGAGCTGCCCAGCTCAAAGGGTCACGATCAGCGGCACAAGGTGCAGCTGGAGGCCAGTCACTAGTGTGACTAGTGAGTCACTATTGGGGCCAGTACCGTTTAACCACTTCCCTCCCTGGAAGTGTTCAAGGCCAGGTTGGACGGGGCTTTGGGCAACCTGGGCTAGTGGAGGGTGTCCCTGCCATGGCAGGGGGTGGAACTAGATGATCTTTGAGGTCCCTTCCAACCCAAACCATTCTGTGATTCTATGATTAATGACCTAGATGACTGGACAGAGTGCATCCTCAGCATATCTGTAGATGATACAAAACCAGTGGGGGCGGTTGATCATTTAGTGTTTTAGGCTGGATATTAGGAAAAATTTCTTCACTGAAAGGGTGGTCAGGCATTGAAACAGGCTCCCCAGAGAGGTGGTGGAGTCACCGTCCCTGGAGGTGTTCAACAAGCGTGTAGACATGGCACTTTGGGACATGGTCTAGTAGACATGGTGGTGTTGAGTTGACAGTTGGACTTGATGATCCTAGAGGTCTTTTCCAACCTTAAAGATTCTATGATTCTGTGATCATGCCCCTTAATTGTCCTCCACCGTCCTGCTATTTTCCTTTCAGGAGGGGGCTGGTCTGCTTTAGGCAGCCCTCAGCAGTCCCTCTTCCAAGACTCTCCCAATCTCCTTTCGAACTCATGTAAATAATTTGGATCCACAGCAACCTTCAGCAAGGAGTTCCTCTGATCCTTTGTTCTGCAGCCCAGACCGGGACATGATCAGACCACACCATGCTCTTGTCCTCTCCCTCCTCACCACCAGCCCAAGAGTGTCACACCTTTCTACAAGGATGTTGACCAAAGGGTAAGGAAACATACACAGCCCCAGTTTGTGCCCCATCAATGGTGGGGAACAGGCAGCTGGAGGCTCCTCTCAGCTATGGACAAAGGGATCTCTGCACCCCCCTCCATCTCCGTACACCAACCACCCACCATCTCTGTACCACTCCACCCACTATCTCTATGTGAAACTCATCACAGAATCAAAAAAAAAAATAAAATCTCACAATAAAGTTTCTGATTATGAATCCATTCGCTGGTTCTTTTGGCTTGTGCTCTTTTTTGGGAACCTTTTGTGGATTTTTCTTATTGTCCTTGTTTCCTCGTGTTTAACCTATCTACCTATTGAAATGTGATATATACACATATTCAAAGATGCATATATGAAGTATACCTATGTATAAACTGAGGAGCTGCATGGAGGCACCCTGTGGGGTGGAAGGCACCAGGGCTGGGTCTCTTCACTTTCCAGAGTGCAAAAGTTTCACAGAGCAAGGCAAAATTGGGGAATTTTCTGAATACACATTTTTAGCCTTTTTTTTTCCCCCCAGCGAGTGTCCCAAATCTGCCTTCACTCCCATTTTTGCACTCCACCATTTTTTTCAGAGAAGACAGGAAAACCTACTTGTATGCACTCCTGTGGTGCTCACACCCCCTGAAGAGCAAAGAAGTCACCTGTGACCCGTGGGGTTTGCTCTGGCTGGGTTAAATGCGGCGTCTCAGCCCTCTGCCCAGCGCCTGCCTGCAGCAGTGTGCGCAGCCAGGGCTGCTGCTGGTCCCCAGCCCACGTCCCCTGCCGTCACCGGGGTAAGTACGGGGTGGGCTGCCTGAAGGCGACAGAATACAGATGTTCTTCCTCGGCAAGGAAGAATTTATCTGAGGGCTTGCATCAAAACAAAAATTTACAGAAGTCTGTGGCAGAAACAACAAACCAGCATATTAGAAAAATACTACGAGCACATTGCTTTACTAAATATTTCTTTTGATCTCATATATACAGATGGGTTTGATATGAAAAGCTACCCTAAAAATCAACGTTGGTCAATAATTAAAAATTTCCTTCATTCTATCGAGTCCTACACGAATAGGACACATAAGTTTATTTCTGCAATGCCTTTGCATCCCACAGTGGCAAAGGGGGGGTCTTCAGCTCCTTGGCTTTTGGATCTTTACACCCTCAGTCACCTCTTTTGCCTCCCACACGGCTCAGTTCAGCTTCAGAGGCTTTTCCCCTCATCCCAGGACAGTCAGCTGGAACTTCTGTCCCTGGGGACTCCTTCCCCTAATCAAGAAGCGGGTGTTTGACGGCTTCTGAGGAACTGCGGCACGGGCTGCGGGAGGAGAGCAGCACTGCGCTGAGCTGAGCTCTTGCAGGCACAACTGCTCTCCCACCGCTGTCTTTCATGCCTGACCCTTTGGCCATGTGAAAACTTGATTTATTCATTTTTTTTCCTGATAGCAGATCAGGTCTCAGTGCGTGTGTGTGTGCGCGCGCGCGCATGTGTGCGCACACAAACTGTGGGACAAATCTCAATCAGTTTGTGTTCCTCAGTTATGCAAAACGTGTTCATTTCCAGATGAATAGAGACACGTGCATTTTCCCTGATCGGTGGTGGCAAGAGGTGAGGATGTGCCGCTGTGGCCGCCAGCTGCTCAGCTGGCGCTTTTAAGATGCGCTAAATTTAACTGCATTTGCAGAGAAGCCTGTTTGGAATATTTCTGTGGAAATCTCCCCCACTTGCCCCAGCCACCCGTCGCTGAGCATCGCAGGAGATCGCCCGTGCTCCTGGGGCAGTGAAGATGCCCAGGAAAGCAGGCGGCTTCCAGAGTGCTTAAATGGAGACCTGGTGTTTGCTGTTGGGTTTTCTAATGGCCTCAGGCAGACAAAACACCGCTTTGGGTTCTTCGTCTTATTTGAGCCTCTGAATTTCTTCCTTTCCATTTAACCTTTTTGGCAGCTGTAAAGCACAAATCCATTTTCCTTCCATCAGGGTTAGTTTGGTTAATTGACCTGCAGGTTTAGCTGATAAAGCTCCCTAAAACATTTTGCCATACTTAAACAAAAAGGGAAGAAATCAATACAGAGTCGCATATAATGGGGCTACTTCTCATCTCGGAGCGAGATGTTATCTGTTGTGGTCTGACAGCATTCGGTTCAGCACAAACATTGACCTTTCTCTGCCTGTGTCTCTCTCCCCCTCCATCCCCCCTTCCCTCTCCTGTCCGGGTGCTTCAGCCTTGCAGGGACCAGCCGGGGCTGCTCCTCCTCCTGCCGCGGGAGCAGCCAGCCCCGTTCCCAGGGCTGACCTCCAGGTCTCCATCCCATCTCTCCTCCTTGCCCAGGAGCACCTGGCCCCAGGCTCTTGCCCTGCCTGTGCTGCCGAGAAGCTTTCAGGTGCATTCCAAAAGGACTGAGCACCAAATCTCCTCAAACCCTGGGTATTTAAATATTGGGGACTGCAGCTGGGGGAGACTAAATGGTGCACTGCTCTTTCCTCGTTGTCTGCTGATGTGCACAGCCCAGACAGTGACCCAGGGATTGGTCCATTGTGGCTTTTCCTTGGTTGATGTGATGGATAGACATGAGGGCAGCTGCACAGGGGTTTCTTGGCTGTCAGGAGCCTGTCCTCCCAACACCGTTGTAGCTGGGGTGCGTGGGGGGTCTCATAGTAGGGATTTTATTCCAAGACACTATTATTTCCAGACTCCCGGACCACCAGTGTGTGAGATGTCATCTTCCAATAGGACTGGGTCCAGTCCCCTGACCTTCATCCTCACCAGCATTCCCGGTCTGCCGATGAGCAGCTACTGGATGGCATTGCCTCTCTGCTGCCTGTACCTCCTCATGCTCCTGGGGAACTGCACCTTACTCTGGATAATAAAGATAGACCACAGCCTCCATACACCGATGTACTATTTGCTCTCCATGCTGGCCATGGCAGACCTGGGCTTGTCTCTTTCCACCCTGCCCACCATGCTGGCCATTTTCTGGTTTGAATCCACCTCCCTCCGTTTTGAGGCATGCATTGTCCAGATGTACTTCATCCACTCCTTCTCTGCCATCGAGTCCGGGGTCCTGGTGGCCATGGCCTTGGACCGCTTTGTTGCTATTTGCTACCCTTTGCACTATGCCTCTGTTCTGACGAGCTCCCTGATAATGAAGGCAGGGGGGATGATCTTCATGCGGGGCATCTGTGTGGTGCTACCCGTTGCCATCCTTATTAAGAAGGTGCCTTTCTGCAGGTCCCGTGTCCTGTCTCACTCCTTCTGCCTGCACCAGGACATGCTGAGGCTGGTCTGTGGTGATGTCAGGGTCAACAGCTTGTACGGGCTGACCGCGGTGATACTCACTAAGGGCCTGGACTCCCTGACCATCCTCCTGTCTTACATGATGATCATCAGAGCCCTCTTGAACATCGTCTCCCAGGAAGCACAAGTCAAAGCCTTTAGCACGTGCATCTCCCACCTCTGTGCCGTCCTGATCTTCTACATCCCGCTCATTGGCTTGTCCATCATCCACAGGTTTGGGAAGCACCCGCCCCCCCTCACTCACACACTCCTGGCTGACGCCTATCTCCTGGTGCCACCCGTCCTGAACCCGCTCGTGTACAGCTGGAAAACCAAGCAGATCCGCAGGCGGATCCTCGTCCTGCTCTGCCGGAGAAGGACCCAGCAGCAGGTCTAGTCCCAGAGCAGCAATGCCCCAAAGCCAGTCTCCTCCTTCCTTTCCTCTCCAGACTTGTTGCTCATGGGCAATATCTTCTCCCAGAGAAAGTTACTCATGCCAGAAGAAACCTGTCACTTCTTCTGCAATACAGCTCTTTTCCTCTCGATGAAGGGATGGATTATGGCAATTCACATTTTGGGATGTCCCATTTCTCAGAAAGTCTGCAAAAGGGCAGAGCTGCTGCGGCTGTGATGAACCTGTCCTCCCTGCAGGTATGGAGAGAGAAGACTGCTGAGAGCAGGCTTTCATCAAGGCATTCACGGCTAACAGCAGTTTTGGTCCCTGGAGACAAACAGTGTTTCCAGACTTCTCCTTTCAATGCCCATATCCCTCTATGTGTCCATTATATGAAACTGTCAGTTCCCAGGGTGATGGGATCATATGAGACTCCTCAGCTCTTGTTATATAAACAATGTGATTCTTTACCATTATGGAGGATAGACAGGCACTAATGACCTAAGGACACAAAATGAGAAAACTGAGTCTAATCTCATTGCAGGGTCTGCAAGGGGAGTGGACCATTTTTACCATCTCAGATGGTATCACCTGCTCTGCCTATCACTCTTTTGGGAACATCATGAAAATCTCTCCCCACCTCCCAGGTTATGATCCAAATGGGGGTAGGCTGGTCTGGACTGGAGCTGTAGGGTGCAATGGACGTGCAATGCAATCCAAACACACCCTGCGACACGTGGTGCTATCTGTATATTGCCACATTTCCTTAGGGATGCATGTGATATAGAAGTGACACGCTTCATACCCGGGCTGGCTGAGCTGCACCTTTCAGAGCATCAGGCTGTCATTATGGAGCCTCCACCCTGTCCCAAGGCAATCTACCTCCTGATTAACCACCCTTGTCACTGAGTACAATAATCCTCCCTGCAAGCCAAACAAGACTTTGCCATGTCTGCAGGGTCATACCAAACCGTTTTCTCCTTTCTGCCTCCAAATCAGTGCCTTCAGTCTTCCTCGTGGGCCAGTCTCCTCCTCTGGGCTCTCTCAGCCCAGCTTTTGCCTCATCCCAGTAGTTGAGTGGTCAAGAGGGAGGGAGAAGGGTGGAAACAGGAGAGAGAGAAACCATGACCTTGCAGGTGAGGGGCAGCAGACCTCATCTCATGGGAGAGAGCACGCTGCAGCGATGCTGCGAGCAGCACTGGTGCTGGGGAGGGATGAAGGCAGAGGAAACCACCAATTTCAGTTCAGGCACTTGGCAGGGTCGGTGTGCAGCCATGCAAAGAAGAGCTACAAGGTCAAGATCAGGACTGGAGCTTGGGATGCCCTGGCCGTCTAGAAGCAAGTCCCAGCAAACTGGGAGACGCTGTGCACTGCAGGGATATGCTGGAGAGCTTTGGTAGTGAGAAAAAAAAATAAAAAAAAACAGTGTTTCTTTTTAGGGATTTGTTTGGGGATTTTTTGGTTGGTTTGGGTTTTTTTTCCCCCACCCACCCCCTACAGCTCCAAAAGCTGCTTTGGTAAATGTGCTGAGAGCTTCTCCCAGCTGTCCGAGGTGCTGCTATGGAGAATCCAAGCAGCAACGATCAGTGCCGTGAAAGGGAGTTAGGTGCTTTTTTTTAGCAAGTATGAGAGAGTTATGGGAAGATTGTACTCGGGTTTTTCTTTTTCATCAGGGGAAGGAAATGCTCCGTCTCTTCCACAGTCTCTCGGGTCCTGTCACAGGAAGGTGTCAAGCAGTGAAACCAGCATGTACACATGGGTGCTGCTGTGCATGCTGCAAAGCATCATGTCAGTCAGATGCTGGGAAGGGACTGGTGTCTGCAGGAGGAAAGACATACTCTGTGCAAAAATAAAGGTGGATGCAAGGCAAATGTGAGTGTTTAACATGCAGACTCTGGGCCTCATGGCTGGGAAGCTGCCAGAAGTCTCTTCTGTATTTTCACAAGGGTCTGTAAAGTAGATGTCTGAAGACAGGGAATTTGTGCATGTCCATTTGTGCCTGCTGAAATTGTCAAGCTGCTTCAGTCTGCCAACAAGAGATCAGAAGCTGGGGACCTAACCACGGAGACCTGAGCGCTCATCAGTGTTATGCTGTGCAATAACCACAGGCATGTTGTTGTGTGAGCACACAAAGGAGTAATTTTTTCTTGTGCTTGAATGTTTTGCTAAATCCACTGAGTCAGACTGGGCAAGCCATGGGGAAGAGCAAATGTTGCTGTAATCATCCCGTAGACCGTAGAGAGCAGCTCCCGCAGGTACAGAGCAGTTCCCTTGGAGGTTAATGCAGCTGATGCATGTCAGCTGCTGACAAATCTGGCAGCTGTTTTGAACCATTTATCTCACAGGCGAAATCCACAACTGGGTTAAGCTACGAGCACTTTTCTCCTTTCAGCCAAGCAGTGCTGATTGACACCGCGGTGCTCAGTCACCCAGCCCAAACAGCCCCTGCATCTCAGAACCACGGAACCCCAACCTGGTTTGGGTGGGCAGGGCCCTCCCAGCCCCCCCAGTGCCACCCCTGCCATGGGCAGGGACACCCTCCACTAGCCCAGGTTGCCCAAAGCCCCATCCAACCTGGCCTTCAACACTGCCAGGGAGCCAGGGGCAGCCACAGCTTCTCGGGGCACCCTGGGCCAGGGCCTCAGCACCCTCCCAGGGAAGGATTGCTGCCTCACAGCCCAGCTCCATCTCCCCTCCTTCAGTTTCTCCTTCCAGGGACAGATGCAATATGACAATTTGTCCATCCAGCACTAATGGAGTAATGGGCTTCCCAGCCCTCTGGGAGGTGGCCTTCCACCCAAGAATTAGAGCACAGCTAATGCATTGCAGCCCTGAAAGGTCTGTGTGATGCTGAATGAAATCCACCGTAATGTTAGTTTGTATTTATCCTAAAAACACCTCACACACTTTACAGAATAACGTGGCCAGGTACCTTGCTGCCTGTTGGTTTAGGTCTGCAGTATGAAATGTGCCACCTTGAGGCTTGCATGCATTCTCCATACCTGCAGCTCCCCCTAAACCTGGCTGTTCTCCAGCTGTCTCTGAGTCACAGCGATTTGCCGGCTTCATTTAATAATTGACAGGACCACACGTTTTCCTAACGTTTACTGTTTGCTTTTCTATGTTTGACTTTCCATCGATGGCGCCAAAAGCAATAATGTACATACCAATTTTTCTACAAGTGCTTTCCACCTGTCGATCCCTTTCTCTTATCTGCATTTGCTCAGCCCTGTACCTACATACTACATTTGCCATCACAAAATTCCTTTCTGCCAGCAAACAGCGTAAGTTGTCAACTTCTGCTTCACACCAGCACCTTCACAGCCTGGTAAGTGAAGCAGCTCTGATGATGCTACACAGGGATGTGGAAATAAACGATGTCCAGACACTGCCTCACTTGCTGCTGCTTCTGGTCAACATTTGTGTTTGTCATATTTTAGTTGGGTGTGCAACTTTCCTACTGAAATAGCTAACCATGCACAACCCTTGCAACAGATTCAGCTGGTTTTGTATTAGCATATTTCATACGGGTTTTCTTCCAAGAAAGGGGGAAGGGTCTCTGCAGCAGCATAACTTTCCTACGGGTAAAATCTCATCTGCTCTGGAAGACATAAAAACCAGTCCCCATCTCTGAAGTTAAAGGAGTCTACAGACAATCTATGAAGTTAAAGGAGTCTACAGACAAGCTCTGAAACTGGGTCAGATCTGGGATACTCTGCTGTGTACTGCTGAGATATTTGGGGGATTTTTCTTTTTATTATTTTTAGTAGCAACCATCCAATTCCTCGGGTTATGCATCTTGAGATTTCACCACTGTGAGGTCCTGTTAAATTCCAGGGAACTTTGTAGTAAATCAACATGAATGGGGTGATCCTGAGAAGGATTACATGTTCATTGGGAAAGTTTGTTTTATCTTTGGAAAGGGACATGGGCTAATGTTCTGACCTAAAGACCACAAAATCCTCTGTTTACGCCTCCATATCCGTATGTTTGCACATTGCTGCACAAAGCAGCTTTAGTTCCATGTAAACAAATTCCATACATTAATACCAACCTTGAGAATGAAGTAGATCATGGTTGAGGCCAAAATGAATTGGATGCTTCAAGTACACAAGCTGGGACACCATAAAAGGGCATATGGCTTTTCAAAGTGATGAGGAATAACTCCAAAAATCCAGCTTCTGAGTTTCCCTAGATTCAGCTCGGCATTCAGTGTCCCAAATGTGGGACTAGATGTGGGTCTGGGGTCCAAGATCCCATGGCAGTCAGAGGAGGTGAGTCATTGCAGTCCATGGAGCCGTGGAGCACATCTGCTCTAAGGTGAGCTGAGATGATCTGTAGGTCCAAACAAGGAAGCTTCAAACTAAATACCACCCCCAAAATCCCATCCTAGGTAATGAACCATCTTATATTTCACTCCGTGGGTGTGATTCATTGGAGGTATTTCTAGCTCTGTAGGTCATGCATGAATAAACGCTCAGTTTTTGCCCCACAAGTGTCCTTCAAGAAGCTCAAGGTGGGTTATGCTGCGTGGGTTTCAGGATGTGCAGAATAATCCTAGTCTCCAGCTGTAGGAGAAAATGAAGCATGGTCATTGCTGAGGCTGACCTCGTTGGATCACGTGGGGACCTGTCCAGCCCGTGCCTGGGAGCTGCTGCCCACTGTCACCAGGGGATGGATCTCTCATGTCCTCCCTCCTCCTCCTCTCAGCACCTCGGTCAAGTGCAGTGAGTCTTGCGGCTCTTGACCCTACCATTGCGTCTCTTCTTGCAGACAAGGGGAGTTTATCCAGCCTCATTTAGAAACCCGTGAATGCACTTCAGTGTGATGAATGGGTCAGATGATTCTTCAAGTCCCTTTTGAACAAATTGTCTATGATTTCTAGGATCAGCACAGAACAGACAGCATAAAACTGTAGCAACATGGCTCTGATGGACCTTAGGGCACTTGGTTAGGTATTATATCTCTGATTCTATTGCAGGGTACTGCATTACTGACTCTGGGCTACCATGTCCAGAAACTATTGCCCAGCAACAGCAGCATCTTTAATCATCAGACATCCATCCTGATGGGTGCCAGTGACATTTCTGTCCAGCCTCTGTGCTCTAATCTCCTTAACTCACTAGACATTCTACAGCCTCCATATTGCAAAGGTGAAAAGAAGCTTCCATGCACCCAGATATATTTTGCGTTTTGTGCAAGTTCTTACATCCGGTCCTACCTTTTCTGATAACTGCCAGCCTTGCTGAGCCTGATTTGGTCTAATTCCATGGAAATTGCCTTCAGCACCTGCACTCCTCACACCTTCTTCCTCAACGAGGTTAGGTCATTTGCATGTCCCTATTTCAGTGCTCTTCAGTGATTTCATCAGAGAAATACTTCATTCCTCCTAACCTTGTTAATGGAGAAAGTAGGAGTGGTGACTTTTTCCAGAAGTACCTGCATTGTCCTCTCAGCCTCTGGCTTTGTTAAATAAAACCCCAGAGGGCAGTGAAGATGGCCTCTCTAGACATAAAGGCCAACAACCTGTGGGACCTGAGTATGGTACTCTGCAGCTGGCCCTACAGTCCTGGTGGTGTCTCATCTTCTGACCTCTGTGGTCATGCTGGACATCCAAGAAAAGCACCTCAGAACCCCCAAACCAGCACCTCTCCCACCAGCCTTCCCCAATTCCCCCTTCCCCTTCTCCTGCAGGGATTCGTGCTTGTGCACAGCCTGGGGAAACCCCTCCGTGTGCCCAAGGCTGCCAGCCCGAACACCGGGCAGCTCTGCAGGGCTAACCACCAGGCTCTCCAAAGAGCCATTGGCCACAAAATTGCTTCTCAGAGAAACCAGAGGATTTATGAATGCAAATTGTCACGGAAATTTCCCCTGCAATCCTTTGGATTGCATCTCTGGATACACTGGTATTTCTCCTTCGGCTGGTGTTTTCTGTTAGCTTTGCTTCCACCTCATCTCTTTAAGAAGTACAACCAGTCTGTGAAACAAACAAACAAACAAACAAACAAACAAACAAACAAACAATTGTATATGCATGAGATTCTGAATTCACTCAACGTCAGAGTTACTCACATGTCAATTTTCAAATCCCCTTGATTCTTCCCCCAGTCCCTTTTGAGAGCAGCGTCATCTGATAACATTTTCTCAATTGCCAGATTGAATTTTAACCGGTTTGATGATGTCACAGCAATTTATTTTGAGGAAATCATTGCAGATTACCAACATAACATTGTTACTGTCTCTCCTCTCAGCTCTGCTCTCATTTCCTCGCCGCTGTTACTGAGATGCCCGTTGCGATATCTTCTTAAATTCATGATGTAAATCTGACAGCAGCTCTGCTTTTTGAGAGACGGTGTTAGCCCATCTCACCAGGCACAGCCTCCCCGTCAGCACAGACACCGGGAGCAGTACGAAAGGCTGGAGATGGCTGGTTGTGATTATTCAGCTTCCGTACATGTATATTTTAGCAGGGACAACACTGTGGTGCAGCCCAGCGCTCTGGTCTGTAACACGCAGACGTTATAGCGGACACATTTGGCCTGATCAGAATGAAACTACTTCCACCTACAGAATACAGAACATGTTGATGCGATCAAAACCCAAGGTCTTTTCAACCTTTTCAAAATGATACTCTGGAATTTTTGTCTCTTTAAACCTTGAGAAACAAGGTAAAGACAAATGTGAAATTCCTGCAGCACACATGCACTGTGATCCAGCCACGTTGATCCAGGTGGGTCCAAGCAACCTGGAAACCCTTTGGATTAATTAATTGGCACCATTCTTTTTCCTTCTGAGAAGGAAACCCTCCTGCAGAGCAGACCACGGCTGTCCCCGCCCCCAGCAAGCACCTGGATCCATCCAACCCCAGTTTAGGCACTTGGAGATGCACCTAAAAGTGAAGTATGCTTTCCATGCATACTTTTTTTGTTGTTTTTTGGCAAAACAGTGGTCTCTACAGCTAATGCTATGCCCTCTCCTTCTGCCAGCCTTTCCTGGCACAGCTGTGCTGTGGATAGTGAGCAGAGTGGGTAGAAACCATACTTGCAAGCGAGTCCCTAAGGAACGATGCTTGTCCAAGAGCTGCGGCATGCAACGCTGAGTTTCGGAGGCAAGCACGACTCTCATTGAGATCACACACTGGCAGCGAGTTTCACAGCTTTGCCTCGACATTCCTTCCCACTCAGGTTAGATTTATGGCACCCCAGCTGGTTTTTACAGCCTTCAGACAACCTTATCCTGCTGGTGGAGGTTTGGGACACGCTGTACATGATGTTGCTTTGAGTTTGAATTACATGCAGGTTGTGTTGACCTACGTTCACCTCTCTGAATCACCTCTATCTACCAGCTTTGCTTAATATCAGAAAATGAAATACAGAGCTTTGCAATGTTTGCAGGTTTCTCTGGGGTTATTTGATTTTCCACCCTCCACACTAAAAGCAGAGAGCCTGCTGCCTTTGTGACAGGACTTGCTGTCCTTTCTGCATTTTCTGCATCCCCCCATCGTATTATTTACCTGATATACCAAGTCAGGCATTAAATTTGTCAATGTTTGCCTGTACAAGAGCTCATTCACTTATGCAGGATGAAGCGCCGGGGACTGAGGATCTTCTATGTGTCACTCATGGCAGCACAGGAAATTGGTTGTCACCACTCCACTTTACCCAGGGTCTTTTTGTGAAGATTTCAATTAAAGACACTATTTTTCTGCTGAAACAGTCCAGGTAGCTTGGCCTCTGAACAAGTTGCAGTTATACAGGCTTGAAAGTGCTCTGTGCGGGTTTAACTGCTCTGCTCCCTGTAGAAGACCATGATGGATTTGCATTGTCAGCTTCTATAATTTCTTCCAAGCTCTAAGTTGAGGTCACCCTGTTGTTCATAAGGTGGTGAAGTTAAAGCAGACCAGCTTTAGGATGGATAATAGAGCTGGAGACTGTGGTGCTCTTGCAGAAGACCCACTTCTATTAGCAACCACTGAACGAGGGTTTTCACTTGAGCAGCAAGGTGATGAACACCAAATACAGCAACACAGCTGTACTACAGAACCTGGGAGAGTTTGGGAGGGTTTTGCCCACATCTACAGCATGGTGCTTTCCTGGCAGGGCACTCAGCACAGGACCAGAGCCAGCAAGGGTTTCTGCAGTTTTGGAAGTTGGCCAGAAGCCCTCCGCAGAAATACATGAATGGAGCCACATCTGGACTTCACCACCTCTTGATCCTGTCTTTCACAGTTCAGACTACAAAAAGTCTTGCAGCCAGCTTAGATACCTCAGACAGAGTGCAGGAGAGCCACCGCTGATACCAGGCACAGCAGCAAGTCTGTGGGCAGAAGGGAGGGTCCTCCCATCCCCTTTCAACACCATTAAAGTTCCGGGGTTGAAGTGATGACATTTGCAGAGGCTTGTGCAGATGAGGTGTCTGCAGCAAACTCTGCTTCCATGTCCAGATCCTGATCCAGGGTCATGACTTAGGGACATGGTTTAGTGGTGAACTTGATGATCTTAAGGGTCTTTTCCAACTTAAATGATTCCATGATTCTATGACTTCCCACCACAAGTCAAAGCCTGGCCCCATGGCATCTTTCTCCAGCATCTACCCACACCTTTCAGGACAGGATTGTAGTTTCGACCTCACCAGTTCCACCACCTTCAACCACAATCCTCAACACACACACAGAGCAGGGACCAGCAACAACTGCAAGGAGCTGCTGGATCTTAGGTGTCTAACCCACCACACCTGCCCTGGGTGGTGAGCTGGTGCCACAGGCTCCAAAGGAGAGGGATTCCCCCTAATGCTAAGGCCCAAGGGAGATCCCAAAGCAGGAGAGCTGCCCGGCTCCAGCATTACATGGTCCTTTGGGGAATCTGTCATTACAGCAGCTGGTCTGTGTCCAGGTCCTGCTGAGCTCTTTTCCTCAGTGCTATTTTTGAGCCTCAGTAAATGGCTGACTTGGAAAAATGTTGCATCACTGCTGGTGATGTCAGAGCTGCTGGTGCCAAGGCGGTTGGCTGCTCCTTTGGTGGCAAGCGGGAGGGACAGCCTGCCAAGGAGAAGAGATCACTTCTGGGCTGCAAGCTCTCCTTCCAGGCAGCTGCGATATTTTTGTGCAGCTCAACACAGCCAAAGAAATCTGCGTATGATCAAACAGCCTTTGTACCTTTGAAACTTTCTGAAGCAGAGAAGGGTGAGTGACGTGCATCCTTCCTCCCCTGCCCTGGATCTGAAAAGTCTGGAGCAACCCTGAGGGACACTGCTGGGCTGGTGGGAGGTGAAACCTCCCCAGCAGCAGCCTTTGAGTCTCACCTTTCAGTTCAGGTCTGTGTGTGGATGGACAGACGGTGGAATCCCTCACCAGGAGAAAAGAATGAAGCCAAAATTGGTGTCAGAGTGGTGATTTTATGTAGCAACGGTGCTCCTGTTCTCCTGGATCTTCCTCAACCCTTTCCTCATTCTTTATTTGCGTATCTCCAATGAGTGTCATCTTCCTAAGCGTTCTGAGTGCGCTCATCTTGAATAGGGTCTTGTAAAGGCTTTTACATGGGAGGACCAAGCCCCCACCTTTCCCTTCCCTCCTCATCAGCCCTTCTCACACTCCTGTCAGTACTCACACACTGAACTCTGGCCTGTACAGTAAATAAGATTAGGACTGGGTTAGGCTCAAATTATAAACATTTCCAGCAAATAGACTGATGTGTGCCAAGTAGTGGCTGTGTTCCCCTTAGCTGTCATTCTGGGAAAGTAGTTTGGGGTTTGGTTTTTTTTTTTGGGGGGGCAAGGGGGGTTGTTTGTTTTTTTAAGATGGGAAAATAAATGAACAGATCCTCACACCTCTCCCTATATACATGCAATACCCATGCTTCTGGAAAAGACATTAAGCAGAAAACCAGCAGGAATGACTTGATGGGAGCAAACATCACTGCAGGAAGCTCGGTGCATGTGGGTGAGCCTTGAGACACAAATTGGAGGGAATCTTAAGATTTTGAGCATATCTGGCAAAAGATGAAATTATCTTACACCATACAATAGGCATGAGGTTGATTCAAGCAAGATCAGTGTTGGGCATTTTATAGCAGGTGCTGGAAACCTGAGTCCTTTCTCTCATTCAGCTGCTGGTCTGTGGGATAACCCTGAGCAGACATTTACATCTCTAAGCCATTCCCTCGTCCCAGCAGACCCCATGCAGCCCCTTTCTGTGCCATGCATACAACCAGGCTGCTCAGCACCCTGGTCTTGAGAGGACCCTCAAGCATGACATTCATGCTAGAAATAGAGTATCCTTTTGGCACATGCAAGATAGGCAATGAGGGGAAAATTTGTCTCTGGCAGTTCCTAGGGGTGATGCTGCAGTTTGCAAACCAGATCATTGCTTCCGGCTGCATAGAGGAGGGTTTGCTCAACACAGCTTGTCTGCAGCCTCCCAGTGTAGGAGGCTGAATGAGCAATGCTGGAAAGTGCCTGATATGTGGAGTAAAATGATGGTAGAGAGACCCAAGGGAAAGAAACTAAATGTGCCAGGATGTGTGAAAGATGAGCGTGTACGTGTGGCTAGGCTATGAGTAGAGCAGGGAAAGAGGTACCACAGATGGATGAGTCCAAAAAGATTCAAGATTATACCTTTTCTGGAGAACTATGGAAAAAATTAGGTCTGGAAGGGGC
Organism: Aramus guarauna; assembly: GCA_013400195.1. Taxonomy (NCBI): domain Eukaryota; kingdom Metazoa; phylum Chordata; class Aves; order Gruiformes; family Aramidae; genus Aramus; species Aramus guarauna. The sequence continues at coordinate 81,263 of VXBL01006836.1, forward strand.
CTGGAGAGGGTCTCTTGCCGGTGCCTTTGCCCCAAGACAGGATCAGCTCAGCTGAAAAAGTTACTGGGAGACGTTCAGGAAAACCATCTGTGGTGGTGACTCCATGCCCGTGCCAATCTGCTGCCTTGTTTCACTGTCCACCCCTCAGGTTTCCTTCCTGCCAGTTCAGCCTTTGACACTTTGTCTTGGCCCCACAGGTTATTCCCACCTCTCTGCAGCATCGCTTTGCTTCGCTGCAGGACACTTTCCTCCCCCTGCTACCTCCGAGGCCATCTTCTGCTTTCGCTCTGCACTGTGGCACCTCAGCCGCTCTGAACCCATCACACCATGTTTGAGTTTTGTTCCCAGTATGGCCAGCTGTGACACAGCGTTCAATTTCCAACATAAAGACATTGTTCTCTGGCTAAAGCATGTTTGCTCTGAAGACCGTAAGAACTATTCTACTAGATCAAATTAAAGGTCCCTCCATCCTGCCATCCTGCCTTGAAGAGTGGCTAGTAGTGGCCATTTAGGAAGGTAATTTACAGTTTATCCTTCCCTTGCCAAAGTCCCAGCATCTAGTGATCAGTTTAGAGACTTTCTGGACAGGAGGCAGCACCTCAGCCATCATGTTTAATAGAAATCAATGAATCTCTCACCCATGGATTTGTCTCATATCTTTTTGAACCCGTATATACTTTGGGCTCCCACAACATCCAGCAGTGAGGAGTTCCACAATTTCATTATGAGGTCTTTAAAAAAAAGTAATTTATTATTTTTTTTAAATCTTCTGCCTGTTATTTTCAGGGTGTGTTCTCCCCCTCCTGGTTCACGCAGGGTGAGAAAAGGTAAATAATCGCTCCATATGTATCTTCTCCTCCCCATTCGTTATCTCACAGATATTCCTTGTATTGCTTTATTGTCCCTTCTCAAGGCTTAAGAGTCATTTTATGATAATCTCCACTTCTACAGCAGCTTCCCTGAAGTGGTCAGGCTGTTGGACTAGATGATCGTTGTAGGTCCCTTCCAACCAAACTAGCCCAGCCCAGCCTAGCCTAGCCTATCCATTAAGATGAGTGTAATGAGGGCACAATGAGGCACATAAGCTTGGCTGTGAGGTTTAACAACCAGGTAGGAGCAGGCAGCTGTCTTAAAATTAATGCTTGTAAATTAATTGTTCTTTGGCACTGGGGTCACCCAGCACCAGGCGGTCCAGGATCATGCCAATAAATCCTTTAGCCTCTAAAATGAGGTGACCACATCATGCAGACTCCTGAGTCTCTGCCTGGGACTTGCTGAAGCTCCGGTTGCTCAGGTCAGCAGCGTGCCAGGGACCGTGTTAAATGGTGTCCATCGTGGGCAATGTCCCAGCACAGTCTGGTTTACAGAAGCATCTCAAGTCCAGTGGCTGTGTTTACTATAGAGGCTTCACACGAGAATGGGCAAGCCCATTAGATCTCCTGTGTCTTGGTTTGGCAGCCACAGAAACAGGGGTTAATAACAATTTCCACTTCACAGCTGAGGTGGCCAAGATAAACTTATTACCGCGAGACATCTGGATATAACAGGCTTCTGGGCCATCTGGGAGGATATCCACTAATGTGTCTGCGTTTGGCTTTGTAATATTTAGTTTGTTTTTATTGTGCAAGATATTATGATTTTAATTAAATATTTTGTATCTCACTGGTCACAGGGGGAATAGCTAGAACTTCAACACTGTTATTCCCTCGGAGAGATGCTGCAAGCAGTCTTCTTGCAAAACTTATCATTATTTGCATTACAGATCCATTCTCACAATAAAAACTATGTGTATTGCCAGCATGCTGCAGCATTGCCAGCCATAAATCACAGGGAGCTATAAACATGTCGCCCAACAATCAGGAGAAAATCATGCCTGCTGGGAGAGCATCATAAATGGAAAAGATCATTTACTTCACACACTATTTTCACTGGTGCGCCTCATGCTGTTTACGCATGGGGAGCTTGGGCTCCGTGCGGCTCCCGGTTGATTGGACAGGGTCAGTCCTCGGGGCGCGTTATAAGCGCTGCCCTCCCGACGCCGGGATGCGAATGCGGGTTCTTCCTCTGCATCGCAACAGGGTTGTACTGCCTGCACAGGTCGTAAAGCCCCTGGGGCCCCACCGCCGCGCTCGGTAAGTACCCTGGGTGATTAGCAGGCTCTCCATCATTGCACTCCTCATTTACTAGTGTGGTGGCTGTGGTTTATGGGGCTGGACACCAACAAGGGTAGGGAGGTGCGTCTCAAAAATGCTGCTCGGGAGGTCCATGCCACTCCATGGGACTGACTGGGTTGGATGTGCTGGAGGAAATGGGTGACTAATTTCAGGCGGCGTTTGCACTGGGGTACTGCTGGGGAAGGTCTGGCCATCATGGTGCTGCTTGCTGTTGTGTTGTGGGCTTTGTGCAAGAGTCAGCCTGCTCTTCCACCGTCTGGTGGTCTGGTTCAGCTGGTGGGAATGGCACGTTCCTGTCCTTGCCTGTGAAGTCAACAGAAATTCGGCTCTGTGGGTGCTGCATCCCCAGAGTCCCTTTGTTAATCCTTCTCCCTTTGCTGAGCAGCCAAGCCCTCGTTTTGATGCTTGAGTTGGCAGTGATGTGGTTGTGAAAATAGCAAACTTTCTTCTTGGGAAAAATGCAAATATCCTGGTCTCATCCTTCTCCAGTCCCAGCTCCCAAGCCCCTGCTCCTGCCTACGCTGAGAAGATCTCTTAAAGCACCAGTGCTCTACTTAAGTTATCGGTGAAAAATCAGAGACAGGCAAGAAAGGAGGAGGTGGCTTTTGAGGGCTGGAGAAGGAGAGATGACACCATGTCCACCATGAGGCATCCACATCGGTGTCTGAGCAGCTCCTGGGGAGCAGGAACGCCTGGGCGCTGAGCGGGCGGACAGTTTTGTCTCTGTGGTAGGATGCCTCTAGTCTAACGGCAAACCCTGCCCAGGTGCTGCCATTAATCCTTACACTGACATTTTCCTGTAACTGGAGATTTGTTTCCTTGTCAGGGCTTGGCTGCAGTGTGGAAGCTGTAATTGGTGTCCCACAATAGTCAAGTGGGAGGTGTGACATATATATGTGTGCTATATGTTATATACACACATATGAATGTACATAAACATAAATAACTGTGGTGGGTTGACCTTGGCTGGACACCAGGTACCCACCAACCTGCTCTATCACTCCCCTCCTCAGCAGGACAGAGGGGAGAAAAAGAAGATGGAAAAACTCAGGGGTCCAGATAAAGGCAGTTTAATAAAGCAAAAGCCACGTGCAGGAGGAAAGGAAAAAAAACTAGAGATTTATTCTCTACTTCCCATCAGCAGGCAATATCCAGCCACTTCCTGGGAAGCAGGGCTTCAGTAGGTGTAGCGATTGCTCTGGAAGACAAGTGTAAATAACGCATACTCCCCTGCTTCATCCTCCTTTCTATCAACTTTTACTGGCGATCAGACTAAAAAAAAAGAAAAAAAAGAAAAAATCTGAGCAGCAGATATGGAACATCCCTTTGGTCAGCTGGGGTCAGCTGTCCTGGCTGTGTCCCCTCCCGAGATCTTGCCCACCCCCAGCCTGCTGCTGATGGGGGATGCTGGGGAGGCAGCCGGGATGCTGTGCCAGCACTGCCCAGCAGCAGCCAAAACACCGGGGTGTTACCAACACCTGCTGGATACACAGCACAGCACCGTGAGGGCTGCCGTGGGGAAAATTAACTCCATCTCAGCCAGACACAATACAATAAGCACGCATGCTTGTTTATGTTTTTTATGTATGTATTTTATGTGTTTATGTATAAATTATTTACAGAAATACATACACACATGCATAAAACATGGAGGGTAAAAAACCAGCTTGGAAAGGGATCCGTATCTGTAACGTGTAGGAGTACATAGCAAACCAGAGAGGCTCACAGAGGAGCAGACCTAGTAAAGCCCACTTCTAAATAACTTCATATGGTGTGGTAGGAGTTGCCGGCGTCTAACAAAGTCAGGTTTGCATGAAGGTTTTCTGGCAGGAGGAGCATCTCTTACAGACCCCAGTGAGTTCTCACCAATCCTTTCTTTCTCACTGTGCTCTAAGAGTCTCTCTCTTTACCCACCTCCATATTCCTGGAAATCTCTTAAATATCAGTATCTTTGAGAGTTCAGAATATCTGCCAGATGCTGCTGTAAGAGAGACAGTTAGACAGACACACATTCATGCATGTACTTGGTTTTTTTTAGTTTTTTTTAACCCAGTCTCCAGATAAGAACGAATTGCACGAGTCTGCAGATTAGTTCTTGCTGCTCAGATGCTGTTGGATTGGCAGAAAGGGATGGCTTTTACCTTTGGGGAGCTCCAAGCTGCCACTTCAGACCAGAGGTACCTCTGGACGGTTTCCTTTTGCCAACGTAGACCACTGTCAACGTCTGAGGGAAGGTGCTGGCTGCCCTTTGCCAGGCAGCTTTATCCAGTCCGTGCTGTCTTAGGCACTGACGAGGCTCTCCTGAGGAAGGGCTGTGACTTTCCTCTTCATGGCACGGCGAAGTGCTGGCAATTCCTGATACTAATGTGTAACTTTGCAATGAAGATAAAGTGGCCTTGCCTGGAGGAAGTGAAATGACTTTGGGTCTTCCCTAGTTCCCATCGGTTACATGTTGCTTTTGCCCTGGAGCAGGAAGATGTTTATCCTTGCTAAGCACTGGGATTTATTGCCAGATCAGACTCTCAGGCAGGCTGAGAGTCTAATGGCATAAAATCATATTAGGAACATAATAAATACATCATGGAAGATATGTGTGTTTACTCAAAAATTAACTGTGTTAGAGTAAACCCTCTTGCTCATAACTCAGGCACTCTTTGACCTGCTAGTTTTGTATCCTGCAGAAGGTACATTAAGACTGAAGCCACAAACACTTTTTTTTTTCCTTTAATTAGCTCTTGTTTTGCATGTTCACTGCTTTCCCCCATCCACCCAACCAGTCAGTCATTCTGTCGTAGAAGGCACAGAGGGGGCTCGGGGACCCATCAGCCTCTCCAGCCTCTCTGCTAGAGTGCATTGTCACGTGCAGTATGGGAACCCGGACAGTGATGAGATGGCTGAATCCTCCAAGAGGACTGAAGCCAATGGTAAGATCACAGGCTCACAGGTTCATTGGATGACTCAGGTTGGAGAGGTCTCTAGTCCAATGTCCTGCTCCAAGAAGGGCCAGCTATCAGGTCAGACAAGGCCACTCACGGCTTTATCGAGTTAGGTCTTGAAAACTTCCAAAGATGGAGATTGCGCAACCTCTCTGGGCAACCTGCTCTTGAGGCTTGACAATCCTCAATGGGAAACATTTCTCATTATATCCAGTCTAAACCTCCCTTGTTTCAACTTATACCTGTTATCTGTCATCTTCCCACCACATATTGCTGTGAAGAGCCTTGCTTGGTCTTCTTGATAGCCTCCCTGTAGGTAGGGGAAGGCTGCTGTTGGGTCCCTGCAAAGCCTTCTCTTCTCCAGGCTGAACAAGCCTCTTTCCTTGGTCTTTTATCCTGGGATACTGCTCCAACCCCCATCCATCTCAGTGGCCTTCTGCTGAACTCACTAGACATCTGCTAGATTTCTGTAAAAGCCTCACTCACCTCATACTCTTAATCCCTGTGTAAAAACCCCACCATATCCCCCATGCCCCTCCCCTCTGATTCAGACCCAGAGACTTTCTGTGGACACCTCCCCCGTGCTTCTGAACCTGAAATTTCTTGTGCTCTGGCTTGTGTTTGCCTGTTATTAATAAAAGCAACAGGCACACAAATGGAATTTTGCTCAGTTATTTCCCTTCGCCTGATTATGAGGTAGACTATGAAAGGAGATACAGCTCGCATGTGAGAGCCACTGAAAATCCACCTTACCCTGGTGGCCATCTTCTGAGCTGGGAGCATTGGCGTCTGAGTGCCTGATTCTCTGTTACGTTTTGTCATTTGTTTCCAGTGTTGATTTCTTAACTGAGAACCCAGAGCTAAACTTTCACCATTTTCATGTCCTTCAATCTCTAGTTAGCATCAAAATGAAGGCAGCTGCTTAGCAGCCTCATATCCATTGGGTTGACCATAGAAAAAGCATTTTCTCACTCAAAAGACCATCCCAACCTGTGGAATTTGGAGACACCTGTAAAACAGTAGCACTCACCAGGAAGGTTTTCACTTTCATTTGAGAAAAAATGTTTTTCTTTTTCCTTCTATTTTAAGAAAAGATGTCCATCTTTTTCTTTCATTTTATAGTTTAATGTATAAACAAGAGTGTGGTGATATGTGACACTATGGTAATTATAACAGTGTCCTAAACAGCATGGGGGCATCTGCACAGGTGGGTGGGGAGGTGGAGGGATGTGGTGCTTGTCATTACCCAGTTCTATATTCAGTGGAGAGTCCAACGATGTGGGGTTTTTGTTGTTGATTTGTTTTAGGTATAGGTCATGTGAGAGTTGAGCTGGGATGGAGCATGACTCACATACCACGTTGGAATTCAATGGCTCCTTCTATCAGCCTTCAGCTTTCCTCATGATGGGCATCCCAGGCCTGGAAGCCCTTCACCACTGGATCTCCATCCCTTTCTGTGCACTGTACCTTATTGCTCTCTTGGGAAACTGTATGATCCTATTCATCATAAAGAAGACCCAAAGTCTTCATGAACCAATGTACTACTTCCTCTCCATGTTGGCAGTCACTGACCTGGGCTTAGTTCTATGTACGCTGCCTACTACTCTGGGTATTTTTTGGTTTAATATGCGAAGGATTGGGTTTGATGCTTGCCTCACTCAGATGTACTTCATCCACATACTGTCCTTCATTGAATCCTCTGTGCTCCTGGCAATGGCATTTGACCGCTTCATTGCCATCTCCCATCCATTGAGACACTCATCCATATTGACCAAGACGACTGTCATAAAAATAGGTCTGGCAATTATATTGAGAGGTATGGTCTCCCTCCTTCCCATACCCTTCTTGCTCAAGAGACTAACCTATTGTGGGAAGACTGAGCTTTCTCATTCTTTTTGCTTCCATCCTGATATCATGAACCTAGCATGTGCAGATATAAAAGTCAATGTCTTCTATGGTATGATTATTCTCTTATCAACGGTGGGGATGGACTTCATCTTTATTGTGCTGTCCTACATCCTGATTATTAAAACCGTTATCAGCCTTGCAACCAAAGAAGAGTGTCTCAAGGCTTTGAATACGTGCGTCTCCCACATCTGTGCTGTTCTAGTGTTCTTCATCCCAATGATCGGACTGTCCATGATCCATCGCTTTGGAAAGAACGTTCCACCTCTGGTTAACACTTTGGTGGCCTACACCTATCTTATAATTCCCCCCGCTCTCAACCCCATTATCTACAGCATAAAATCCAGCCATATCCGCGAGGCTTTGCTCAGGGCACTCTGCAGGAAGAGTGAATCTGACTGGTAGCTTCCTCCACCAGTTCTGCCAGAAAGTGCTAGTGGACTGGTTTCTTGGTCAGAGCTAGTGAACTGGTTTCTTGGTGCACCATCCACAGAGGTCATTGCCTGATGAAAGAACCGTAGATCCATTTGGATGCTGTTCCTCAACCCAGAGCTGTGATCTTCCATGTCTTGTCCTAGCATGATGCTTTCCTGCCTTCCAGCAGCCTGCTAACACTCCAACCATTAATGCCAGTGATATGTACAGATGGAAACTCCAGTTAGAGGGAAACAATTACAGAAAAATGGCTTGCATTACTTTCTCTTTTCAAGTCACACGATGAGGTGGATCAAGGAACCTCTACAACATGTGTTATGCAAACTCTAGTACCCGGATAATAGCATGCAAGCTTCACTCAGACTCCTTTGCCTGAGGTCATCGTTCTCTCACCGCATGTTACAGCATAGATAACCCAGGCAGCAAGCTCAATAGGACAGGGCTTGGGCCAAGGGTTTGGAACCACTCTGAATATCCCAGTCATTAGTTGTTCAACTGGAAGCATCCCACAAGACAGAGCTCCAGAGGCTGAGAACAGAGCATTTTCTGAAGATTAGGTCCTGCTAACTGGGCCTGCAGCACTCTTGGTCCTTCTCAAAATAAGGCTCAGCCTTCATCTTCATCTGTGTTTCTAAAGTACCATACACATCTACAGTGGTGGAAACAGTGCTGCTTTTGCATTTCTTTTTGATGTCATTGAGCCTTACCATCTTACTAAGTCTAATGTTCCAGCCATTGTTTTGCATTGAATGTAATGTATGTGTACAATATTTTCAATAAAAGAAATTTATTCATTGTAAAAGGTCAAAGGACTCGATGAAGCCATTTTTTTTCTGTTTATATGATGTAGAGATATTAGTTTGGAGTTGCTTAAAATCTTCAGGATTTGCTGTAGATGAGCACAGGATTGTATGAATTAGGTATGCATCAGGATGATTCTTGGTGGTCTGGTGTGGCTAGCTCTCTCACTGAAAAAAAGGGGATTCAAAAACATAATAGGAATGGTTAAACATCCTGACACTACAGACCATGTACTGCAATCTTCCAGATGAGATCTGGCAGGTACCAACCATGTCACTCAGAAGGATGGGAGGAGGAGATCTCCAGGGGCAGTTCACAGCTCGGAGGTGGCAGTGTCTCCCAGCATCTTGTTGCTCTGCCGTAGGATGAGTCCCAGCCAGGCATGCGGAAAGGTTTCATGATCCTCCTGGCTTGTTTCCTCCCACAGACAGAATAAAATGGCCCAAAATCTTTCATGCCTCCAAATTATGGAGCAGTATTTTTGTTGGTCTTAAGCCATATTTTGGCCAGTCTGGGGCATGTTGGAGAACAGGAAGAAATGGTCAGTGTTCACCTTGGAAGGGTGAAGCAGCAGAAGGCATTGGGACAGGATTACACACAAGAACTGGTCTGTTTCTGCCTGCTGCTAAGCACTTCTCACTTCCCACTAATTTTTTTCTATTCTACTCTACACATAACTGTACCTAGAATAGAGAGAAAAGAATAATGAGGGAACGTCTCCATTAGAAAATGGAAAGGGAGAAGGGAAGATTCCTGAGGGGAGGATTCCCAGGACACTGTTTTGTGTTGTGCTAGCTATTTTGCTGAGGATCCCAGTGGACCCTTGCACAGGGTGAAGTACTGCTCAGCAGACCACTACCAGAACCTCTGCCTGAGCATTGGCACAGCGGGTCTTGGAGGGGAGGTCGTGTTTGCATTGAGATACTTTGCTCAAAGTATCTAAGGTCTAACTTGGTGCTTGTAGCCAGCTATTACCAGAGGAAGGATTAACATAAGGGAACAAACAGAACTTCCAGCAGAAAAGCCTAGAAAAGAGATTTGCTGGAGATATGCTTAGCTTGCTGGATCCTTGCACAGCACTGGTCCCATTCTGAGCACTTCCAGAGTTTCTCCCTGGACGTCTGTGCTTCCTGGCTGCAGTCATTCTCCAAAACAGCAAAAATCCAAGAAGCCTGTGCCACAGCAAGCAAATGTTTTTTGGGGGCAGCCAGGGAGGAAATGTGTGGGAGATTTATTAGCACATAACATAACTGGAGACCACAGCTTGCAAAGCATTTGGTGCTTCTCCATCACCCAGTTCAGCAGAGCTTCCTATGCCACCCCGTTTGCTTCCCAGCCTGTGTAGCCAGAGGGTACCAAGCAGATGCTGAAGATTTGGGAACTTCTATATAAGGTATTGTCTTTTATGAACATATGTTCAAAAACCTTTGTGGCTGCCTCTGGGAATGGGAAACTTAATTGTGGTTTAACATCTGTGAGAGAGAAAAAAGAGATAGATGAACCACTTAAAGCTGCTAATTCCTATTCTGAGATGCCCTGAGCTCTCCACTTGGTACCACGGGATCACTCATGGTACTTGCCAATGGATTTATTTCCAATGAGGCACAGGAAGAGCAGTGTAGGACATATCAGAGGCATCTCTTAATGCCAGGAGAGGGGAGGAGAGGAGAAGGAAAGGAGGATGAGAAAAGGAGGGGAAGGGGAGAGGGAGAGAGGGGGAAGGGGAAGAGGNCCATTCCTGCCACCTCCATTTGGCTCCCACTGCCATCTCCTCCCGTCCCGACCCCTCTCTGAGCCCTGCACTGTGCATGTCCTCTGCCCAAGGAAACTCTCCCATTTACCTTCACTTCTGCGGAGCCAGGCTGCAGTCCCTGCTGAGCTCTGTGGCTTTGTCCACACTATAATTAAAAGAGGGATACGGACAGTTCTCTGTCCTGGAGGCACCTGGTGCTTCTCAGCCACATCCACGTCTATCCTTTCTTCCTTCTCTAACCAGGATGGCTTCACTCCACAGCCCAGTGGACATTATTCCCCAGCTGGTGATACCCCCTCATCCACGCCTGGGCACTGCCTGGGACAGGGCTAGCTGGCAGCATCCAGGGATGTCCCTGGAGGTGAGGAACAGGTCAACAGTGTGTATGACAGTAGCATGAGGCTCAAGCCATGTCCTGCTCACTTTAGTACAGACATAGCTTGTATGACTCCAGATACAAGTGCCTGCTCAGAGAGACTGACTTAGCCAGGACCTGGGCATATTTATAAAATAGCAGCAGAACTACAAGTGAAGTGGGTACAACTTTTCTGCTTACAAGTGATGACAAACAGCTAGAAAAAGCCCACACACATTTGATCAAACCATCAATTACAATGAAATTTTAATTTTGGATAAAAAAAAGTTTTGAATTGGAGTGATGCCTTGTGGTTTTCAGTTTTCTCTTTTCCCTCTGGAGTAATATTTTGGCTTGACGTATACTTTTTTTCTGATGAGATGATATGGAAAAATGTCTACATATTCAAAACAGCTCAGAGGGCTTTTAAGGGGGTATATATATATATATCCCCTCTCACTGCCACATCACAGGAGGGAGCATTGGGGAGATGGATTCAGATGGTGAAGACTGTCCCATTGCCTGCTCCATCCTGGGAAGTTGGTCTCACACCAGTTTTGACTCAATGGGACAAGTCTGGTCAATGTTTATGAGCCACGAGGGTGTCCCTGCCCATGGCAGGTGGGTTGGAACTAGATGATCTTTGAGGTCCTTTCCAACCCAAACCATTCTATGACTCTATGATTCTGTGATTTACAGAGATCAGCTGCTGTGGCTGCTGCCAGTGGTCCTCTGGCTTGGATGGTTTTACTGTCTGCATGTGCTTACCTCTTGTCAAATGCAGTTACTGGGGCTTGCTGGTGGGAGGATCACCCCAGGAAAATAAATCTGCATTTACTGGTGTTTTTCAAGACATGGATCTGGTTTGCATCTCTACAGAAAGCAAGCTCCTTATAGTACCTGGTCATCATCGCACTAGCAATCCAAAATCATTAGTCACTTCTGAAAACGATGGTGCATTTGTCAATGCCAAAGAACTAAAGTCGAACTGAAACATCCAGGGTTTATTTACTTTGTGTGTCTGTCTCTCCCAGTCACATTCTCTCATAAGAAATGAGTTGGGTGGCAGATATTTTACAATGAGACTCACACTGTAATTACACTCCAGTGGCTGGCAGGTAAGTTGGCTCAGATACTTGTTGGCAATTACTGAAGGGCTTTGTTCATTCAGCTTGCATCTTAATGTAAGTGATTGGGTGAAAATTTCATCACTAGAATTGCTTTTAGGCAACTTGACAGTAACCGTCCGCCTACGCTGTTTGTAAATTGTGTATAAAAAGCTAGAGTATGAGTCTCATTTGTTATAGATTCAGGATGGAAAAATGCCACATCAGGGGTATAAATCATGATTGCTAATTTAGGATAAGGGCTTCACCACAGATGTGCAGTAAAAAAACTCGTTTTCACAACCGAATGTTACTTAAAAAATATTTGCATGATTAGCCTGCAGAGCTTGCCATGAAAATATTTTGCATCCTTGTTCTACACGGCTAGGGCATGAAAGTCATAATCAGAAAACTGCAGACAGAGTTAGACGCTGGACCTGATGCTGTCCATCCGGGGCAGGGGAGGCGGTGGGTGTGTTCCAGTGCAGGTACCGCCGGCCACTGATTTGCTGCCTGGTCCATCGGGGTGGATGGATGAAGTCCCATGCCCCCAGGGGGTCGAGCTAATCTGCCTCTTCTCTTCGGTCGGAGCTTGGTGCTGGGAGTCAGGCAGGGTCTGCACCCCTGCCCCAAGCCCTCCCGCACCATGTGCAGCGCTGCGGCTCTAACACTGCTGTTGCATCAGCCTTTGATGCTCCATCCCGACACTTTTAAATCCCAATATTTTAAAAAATTTGATCCCTGAGAATAGAAAGGCACCTAAAGCAAAGGCTTTTGCATAACTTCCTGGCCATTCTCCTTGGATCACAGCACTCTCCAAAAGTTTACTGCTACAGAATAAGGTGAATAACCATCAGAATTTTTTTCTCTACAGATATTCTGATATTTCCATATGTGTTTTCAGGCAGAAAGGGTGAAAATCCTATTTGTATCTGCAAACAAATAAATATGCGTGTCTCACTGTGCATGTCTGCAGTACTTGGGAGTGGTGGACCGTGGGAGGCAGCACAGCCAGTTTCACAGAGTGCATTTCTGACCGGGCAGCACAGCACATATGGAAAAACTCAATCAGAACTGAAGTTTAACAGGAAGCACTAAAATTTGTTTTCTTTTTTTTTTATATATACTTTTGGCCTTTAAAAATAAAAGAAAACAAATTCAGCTGTTGGGTTTCTAATTTAAAATGTTGATTTTACAGTGTTCTGCATTTAAGAGACTTCAAGCAATTCCTGTTCAAGTTCAAATGCCACCATTTTGTGGCTGTATATGTTGTATATAGCCACGATGGGCTAAAAAAATGAGAGAAGCTCTCCATGTCAATATGGCAACTATAAGATCCCCTTGCATTTCACAAGCACAGCCCCATGGGATTCACAGCCATGGGAAAGAATTTATAAAGCTGCTGTTTCTCTTTCCCTTGCAGCAGGGGATGTACCATGGCATAGCATGACTGCTCTTCACCCCACGTGCCATGCCCTTCCCTAACAGCTCTGACCTCAACACATCCTCCTTCATCCTGGCCAGCATCCCGGGGCTGGAGGCTGCCCATTTCTGGATGGCAATCCTTCTGTGCTCCGTGTACATCGTAGCGGTCACAGGCAACTGCGCGGTGCTGTTCATCGTGAAGACGGAGCCCAGCCTGCATGCTCCCATGTACTTCTTCCTCTGCATGCTAGCTGCCATCGACCTGGCCTTGTCCACGTCGACGGTGCCACGTGTTCTCGCCTTCTACTGGTTCAACACCAGGGAGATCAGCTTCAATGCCTGCCTTGTCCAGATGTTCTTCATCCACACCCTCTCGGCCATTGAGTCCACTGTCCTCCTGGCCATGGCTGTGGACCGGTATGTGGCCATCTGCCACCCACTGAGACACGCTGCCATCCTCACCAACGCTGCAACGGCAAAAATAGGACTGGTAGCCATGGCCAGAGGAGTTCTCTTCTTCCTGCCTTTGCCTTTGCTTCTCCTGCCCCTTCCCTTCTGCAACTCCCGGGTGCTGTCACACTCCTTCTGCCTGCACCAGGACGTGATGAACCTGGCCTGCGCCAACACCACCCCCAACGTGGTGTACGGCCTCACTGCCATCCTGTTGGTCATGGGGCTGGACGCCATCCTCATCTGCCTCTCCTACATCCTCATCCTCAAGGCTGTCTTGCGGCTGGCATTGTGGCAGGAGAGGCTCAAGGTGTTCAGCACCTGCATTGCCCATATCTGCGTGGTCCTGGCCTTCTACGTGCCCCTGATTGGGCTGTCCGTGGTGCACAGGTTTGGGAAGGACCTGGCTCCACTGGTCCATATGATCATGGGGAACGTCTACATCCTGGTGCCCGCTGTGCTCAACCCCATCATCTATGGGGTGAGGACCAAGCAGATACAGAGGAGGATCCTGAATTTAATTCATATACACAATGACAGAACTGCCCAGTGACCTGTGCTCAGCTGCTGTCTTCTGTATCCTCAAACCAGCTCATCTTGTTTTACACGTCGAGTCTTCGGTGCAGAACTGTCCTCTGTATGGCACCTAGCACATGGTAGGAGACTCTGAGGTGCTACCACAAGGCAAAAAGTAAATAGCAATTGTAAACTCCTTCCAAGAATGTTTATCTTCACCAAACTTGGTGTGAATCTGCTACAATGATCCAAATCCAACCCTGATCCAGCAGGTAGTGTAATGGGAGGGAAACGTGGCCCCGCAAACTAAGACATCTTGACATTGCCCTTCTTTGTTCCCATCTCACCCATAGCAATGGCAGAGCTTAGTGAATGCTGCAGTGGTTTTTTTAATGATTTCATTAATTCATGGTTTCTACTTATGGCACATTCACCTTCAAAATACATTTTAGAAAAATCTTTGTCAGAAACTTTGGCTGTAGCAACTATGTCTAAGTAAAATAATTACAACAAGTGACATTATCAGTGCAGAAAGGCACTTCAGAAGTCCTACACTTCTGTGGTCTTGTTCTGATGTATTGGGTGTTCAGTCAAGACAGCTCAGCCTCCTTGTAGCAGATGCTCTGGAAAAATTTCAGACTCAGAGTTATTGGCAGCAATTGCAAAAATAATTTCAATTCATAATTATATTCAATAAAATGACAACCTCTCAAGAGAAAAAATAAGCAAGTTATAAATGTAAGTGATACTTCCAAGCTGAAGGAAATGGTATTTCCAAGTTGAAGGTGTTTCATGCCTTTGACTTCACACATGCTTGGAATTCCTAAGAAGTTAGGAATTAAGTTCAAGGTCCTCAGCTTTCAAGCTTTTTTTATACTTCCTAGGTCTTCCCCCTGAAACAGAGCACCTGACAGCCTTTCGTCTCTTTATTCTCATGGAATCATTGAATCACAGAAAGGTTTGGGTTGGAAAAGACCTCAAAGATCATCTAGTTCCAACCCCCTCTGCTATGGGCAGGGACACCCTCCACTAGCCCAGGTTGCCCAAAGCCTCATCTAACCTGGCCTTCAACACTTCCAGGGATGTGATTCTCCTACCAGTGGGACACCACTACAAAACTCTTAACATGATAGAAGCCAACAAGGTCTGAACAATGAAGAAGACTGATGAAGAAGGTCTGAAAGTAAAGTGCATTTGTTTTCACACCATCACACAGTCACAGAATGCTGGAGGTTGGAGGCACCAATCTCCAACCTCCTGGGTTGGTTGGTCATCTTGTCCAACCCCCCAGATCAAGCAGAGCCACCTAGAGCCGGTAGCCCAGGACTGTGGCCACACAGCTTTTGAATACTTCTAAGGATGGAGACACCGCTTCATATTTTGGAAAAAGGTTAAAGATCCTAGGAAAGGATGTTGTACAGGAGGATTTTTACACAGAAACATACAGATTTGAAGAGTGTTCACTTCCAGTTTTTTTCCTAATTTTTTTTGTCTTTTAAAAAATAAATCTGTTTCTTTAAAATTTGAAAGAAACAAGCAATGTCTTCTTTTTCCTCTCAGTTTAAACTCTTTATCTTTTTGTCAATTATCATGTACTGCAGTCTTCATCCTTGAGGTGGCCGCATTGCCACACGCAGTGATGTGTTTGCTGTTCCCACTGCAACTGTCCCTGAGATTCCTCCAGTGAGAGGTGCCGGGGCTGTGTGATCTCTAATTTGGACACGCTGGCTTTCACTACACAAGGGAGTAACAGAAGGTAAATCACTAGTGCAGAAAACCTTGCACATCAGGACCCTTTACAGATGACTAGAGCAGCACCGGGTACTACTAAGAAGACTGTTCTACACTCTATCAGGAGGCACAGGTGCTCATGAACACCGATGTCTCCATCAGTAGATGATTCTCACAGAATCACAGGGTAATTCAGGTTGGAAGGGACATCAGGATGTCTCTAACTCAACCTCCTGCTCAAAGCAGGGCAGCTCTAGGGTCAGACAAGGTTGCTCAGGGCTTTATCCAGTTCAGTGTTGAAAGCTTCCAAGAAGGGATGTTGCACAACCTCTTTAGATCTCTAAAGCGGTTGCTTTCTCTCATTCTCCTGCCATGTCACATCGAGAGGATCTCAGCTCCATCTTCTTGAACACCTCCCCATGGGTGGAAGGCTGATCTTCTGCTGTTGGGTCTTCCCAAAACCTTTTCTTTTCCAGGCTGAACAAGCCCATTTTCCTAAGCCTTTCCTCATGGAGCATTGCTCCAGCTCCAGCCACCTTTGGAGTGATCAGCTGAACTTGCTGCACTTTGTTGATGTCTTTTTTGTACTGGGCCCCAAAACCAGATGCAGTATCTAGATGTGGCTTTGCAAGTGCTGAGTAGATGGTGGGATAATCCTTTGGGGGCATGGCAGATCACCCTCCAGAAAGGTCTTCCCAGAGCCCAAAACAACAAATATCAGGAGGAACTGCTGGAGAAGGTGGAAAGAGAAAAATAAAAATTATAGAGCATGTAAATCTGCACTGATTCACACTATGCAAGTGGAAGTTCTGTTTGATGGTCTAAGACTTATAGTGAGACCTTTCATTTAGTGTTAGACCAGTTTGCTCAGGGTTTTATCCAGCTGGGTCCTGAAATCTTTCAAAGATGGAAGCAGCACAAGCCCTCTGGTCAACCTTCCTTTGCTTGGCATGGGATCCTGTTGCCCCTGTACCTGCTGGTGTAATATAAGCAAGTTTAGCTGTGAAAAAGAAATAAATTATTTGAGAAAACCAAGGAAATACATGGGAAGAAGGCAATGAACAATGAGTTCCATCAGGGACAGATTCACAGATCGGTGGGGGCTGGCAGGGACCTCTGGAGATCATCTCGTCCAACCCCTGCCCAAGCAGGATCACCCACAGCAGGGTGCACAGGATGGCGTCCAGGCGGGTTGGGAATCTCTCCAGAGAAGGAGACTCCACAACCTCTCTGGGCAGCCTGTCCCAGTGCTTGGGCACCCGCAGAGGGAAGAAGTTTTGCCTCATGTTCAGGTGGAACTTCCTGTCTTCCGCTTTGTGCCCGTTTCCCCTTGTCCTGTCACTGGGCGCCACTGAGAAGAGTCTGGCCCCTTCCTCCTGACACCCACCCTTTAGATATTGATCAGTGCTGATCAGATCCCCTCTCAGGCTTCTCTTCTCCAGGCTAACCAGCCCCAGCTCTCGCAGCCTTTCCTCACACCAGAGATGCTCCAGGCCCCTCATCATCCTCGCAGCCCTCCCCTGGACTCTCCCCAGTCCTTCCCAGTCTGTCTGGAACTGGGGAGTCCAGACCTGGACACAGAACTCCAGGTGTGGCCTCAGCAGGGCAGAGCAGAGGGGCAGGAGAACCTCCCTTGACCTGCTGGCCACGCTCTTCTCCATGCACCCCAGGGCACCGTTGGCCTTCTTGGCCACGAGGGCCCACTGCTGGTCATGGAGAGCTTGTTGTCCACCAGCACTCCCAGGTCCTTCTCCGCAGCGCTGCTTCCCAGCAGGTCAACCCCAACCTGTGCTGGTGCTGGGGTTGTTCCTCCCTGGGTGCAGGACCCTACCCTTGCCCTTGTTGAATTTCATTGGGTTCCTCTCTAGCCTGTCCAGGACGATAGGAGACAGGTCTAAGTGCTGCACTCAGGGGCTTCTTCATCTTGTCTGTAACTTCTAAGTGTGCTAAAAGAAGCATCTTACCAAAGACACACGCTGCCTTGCATCAGGACCTTCAAATGACAGCAGTATTTGGTGGAGTTTGGTGCAGTTTCTTCCAATTGCCAGTTAACACTGAGAGTAAAATGGGTGTCCTTTGTGTAGTCTGTGCTTGTATAGCTTCAGTCTCCATGAAACACATCTTGTTACAACCTTTTCTGCTAAATTAAAGCACATTTTATTTCAAAAATAAATACTTTCATTTAAGTAGGTTACAAGTAGTTGCCATCTGGGACCTAAAGGCAATTTTGCCCCCTGCCATTTTTGTCATATTCTGTTTTATTAGAGCTTAGAAGGGTAACAAATTTTCATAAAAATGAAAACAATCTGTACCTGTCTAATGTGATTTGGGAAGTGTGAATGAATTTTTCAGAGGCGTGCTATGGATCTAAACTCTTTTCAGATGGCCATGACATTGAGAAATGGCTCCTGCTCGTTCTCCATATGTTCCTTTTTTTCTCCCTTTTGTGCTGAGAGAAAAATTAATAAAGAAAAATGAATGAACCATCCTGGAAATGCTGTATTATATTTCCTAGCCCTCTGTTTCTCAGAAAAACAGTTAATAGTCTCAGAGAAGGGAGGCATGATGAATTTCTCCTGGGTACGGATGGAAACTGCATGGGATTCTCGCGCTCCATCTTGTTTTCCAAACTTCAGTCAGAGAGAGCTGCTTTTCTGGGGAAGGGAGGGAACGTGCCTTCTTCCTCAACGTGTGTCTTTGCTGATGTCTGTGAAAACTTCTTTCCAGCTGAAATTTCCATTGCTGAGGCCCCAGGTCACCTCTGCCATGCAGCAGAAGGAAAACCCCCACCAGAGCATGGGGCATCTGAACCCACGTCTCCTTCATGAGCAGAGCCAAAAGCCAGAGGGGGGATGGACTGACTTATCTGGGACCCAGCTGACTCTGGGAAGGCAAGGAAAGAGCCAAGGTCACTTGCAAAAGGCACTGAAAAGGGAAGAGGTGGGACAAGGAGAGGAAGGGAGGGGAGGACAGGATGAGAGTGTGGTTTGCACAGTGGTGGGGAGAGGACAGGAGTCACAGGAGCCTGGAGGTGGCAATAGAGGCAATGAAGAGTCACATGGGGCTGAAGCAACTGTTGGACATCTCCTGGAGGACCTCCTGGGGGATCTCCAAGTCCTTCTCTTCTCTTCTCTTCTCTTCTCTTCTCTTCTCTTCTCTTCTCTTCTCTTCTCTTCTCTTCTCTTCTCTTCTCTTCTCTTNCTTTTCACACTCTGGAATTTCTGCTGTCCCAGACTCCCTCAATATTCTGCCTTGGCATTTGATATGGTTCCCCAATAATTGAAGGGGTTTTCTTTGCACGACTCGCTTTTTAATTGAGATTGGCATTGCCAAAGATTTGTCCCAGAGATGCTATATTGTGTGAACTTCTCAAAAGCAGCCCAGGGAGGTGCAGTATGCCACACAGCAGTGAGAGTCACTTAACACACATGCAGAGGGCTCTCAAATCTGCTTCTCATTATTTCACCATTCTCCATCTATGTAATGGGGATGATGCTACTGACTTCCCTCTCTGAGCCTGTGTTAGAGCTGTGGATGAAACACAAGCAGAGAAAGGATAGATTGTTGCTGTTGGGAAAGTACTTCGTAATTCCTGCTGCTGCAGTTTTAATTACAAACCCAGTCCTGTGATTTAATCTTGAACTACTCCATCACTCTTAGGTCTCCTCCAGATAAACACACTGCACGAAAACAGATAAAAACCTGGGCAAAATGCAGCTGTGTCTGTGAGGTCATCAGTGCTGAGGGGGTTAAAAACTGTCTATTTGTCTCTCTTTAATTATGTGTTAAGTAGCAGGCAAAATGCAGAGCTCCCTGCTGGGATTTATCTGACAGATAAATCTCTCCTGGTCTCTGCAGTGCAGAGTCCCTGCGTGGAAAGCTGCAGGAGGCAGGTGAGCATTTAGGGTTCGTGCAGAAATCTGTTGCTCTGCAATAAGACCTTTTATGCCATCAGTCCTCCTGGGCAGCGGCAGCAGCAGGTGTTGAGCAGCCCCGTTAGTGGAGCTTGCAGGCAGCTCCTGCCTCACATTGCCTTGGCCCGGGAATTGTGTTCCCTGTCCCGGTGTTCTCCATGGAAGAATGAAGTTTTAGGTAAAGCAGCACCAACGGAGGCAGCTGGGAGGAAGGAGGTGGAATGAAGAAAGGAAAATATCAGGAATTCCCATTCCTAGGATGTTTACAGCCACATGGAAAAAACTGCAGGAAATCTCTTCCAGAGTGCAGGTGACCCTGCGCCATACGTATTTGTAGGGTTTCAAGCACAGCCCCAACAGCCCAGCTCCAGCTGGTGACTGGTGGCCGTGCTGGGCTGGGCTGGGCTGGGCTGGGCTGCGGTGGTCGTGGTGTGAAACCTCACTTGGATGCAGCTGGAGCTGAGCCTGCTGCTGGAGCTGGCTTGGCTAGCACCGGAGCAAAAGTCCAGCTCCCTTCGGGGAAGCTGCTCTTGTCTTCTCTGCTCCCTGCAGCTCTCCAGCACAAGCACGGTCAGGTTTCTGAACCCAGGAAGATTTCTTAACATTGGAACATTGGCCTAATTTTTGCTGCAGGGCATTTCACGGAATCCTTTTTCCCAGGCAGTAGGGGAAAAACTATGAGTTGAGCAATGTGCAGGGGCTGAGCGAGCTGCAGTCTTTTGGGGGAGGAGAATGGACATTACTGGAGCNGGGGGGGGGGGGAGCGGATTGTCAAATACTGTGACACTGGCTCAGGTTTTTTTCTCTGAAATTGGATGTTTCTTGACTGAGGCAAGCACCTGTTTTATCTGTTTACACTGGCAAGCAGCACAGTGCTGCTGAAAGCTTCTGTAGGGCTGGTGCTATTGACCTCATATCCCCACTACACACACTTCAAGAAGGTTTACTTCAGACTAGCTTTCATCTGGTCTCCTGGGCTGGACACCCTTTGGACACTGGAGATGTGCACCTTGGGCAGTCTTCCCATTCAGTTTGATCCAGGAGGAATCCAGTCTACATGCTCCAGGGCCACCCCACCAAGTGGGACAGAGCACTTTCAGTGGCAACTGGCAGGACACTTGCTTCAAAAGTGCTCTCCTGAACCCGTGCAAGCAGCTGTCACAGGGATGACTGGCTGTGTGGGCAATTTGAGCTTCTAGACCATACCTCATGCCAGTCTCTGCCACTGACCAGATCAGGTCAAGGGTGTTTGGTGCTTTTTTACAGGACTCAAGAGCCTTCAGTGTAGGCAAGAGACAAGAAGGCTTTCATGTCTCTGAACTCTACTGCCTTCTTCCACCCTCCCTATTTCCTGCTCATTGGCATCCCTGGGCTGGAGAAGGAGCAGTTCTGGATTGCCTTCCCCTTCTGTATCATGTATGCTATTTCTGTGCTGGGGAACATCACCCTTCTCCTCATTATAAAAGCAGAACCAAGCCTGCACGAGCCCATGTACCTCTTCCTGGCCATGCTGGCCTTCACTGACCTGGTCCTATCAACATCCACACTACCCAAAATGCTTGGCATCTTCTGGATGGGCTCTAGGGAGATTGGGTTTGTATCCTGCCTTGCTCAGATGTTCTTCATCCATACCTTCTCATCAGTGGAGTCAGGCGTGCTCACGGCCATGGCCTTCGATCGCTACATCGCTATTTGCAACCCACTGTGGCACTCCAGCATCCTCTCTGTGACGGTGGTGGTAGCCCTTGGGAGCCTGGTGCTGGTGCGTGGGGTCCTCCTGGTGAGCCCTGTCTGCTTCCTCCTGCACAGGATGCCCTTCTGCCAGCATCACATCATCTCCCACTCCTACTGTGAGCACATGGCTGTGGTGAAGCTGGCATGTGGGGACACGAGAGTCAATGTCATTTACGGCCTCTTTGTGGCTTTGGCACTGATAGGATCTGACACGATCCTGATCTCTGTGTCCTACGCCATGATCCTGCGGGTGGTAATGAGGCAACCATCTACAGAGGCACGACTCAAGGCCTTCAGCACTTGTGCATCCCACGTCTGTGTCATCCTTGCCTTTTATGTCCCTGCCCTCTTCACGTTCCTCACCCACCGGTTTGGGCAAAGCATCCCTCCCTACACCCATAAAATGGTGGCCAACCTCTACCTGCTGGTGCCCCCCATGTTAAACCCCATTATTTATGGTGTGAGAACCAAAAAGATCCGGGACAGGGTGGTCCTCCTCTTCTGGCAGGAGGGAAACTGACCCCTATGTAGGTGCCTCAAACTGTGCTCATAATTTACTAATGATGCTGGTAAACTTAACAAGAGTTAATGCTGTGACTACTTGTTCAGGGAGAAACTCTCCCTCAACTCGAGGAGTTTAAGTAATGCATTCTTGCAGAAATCACTAGATTGTCTCTTCTGTTATCACTGTCCAGGAGGTTTCATCCATTGTCTGATGAAATTTGGCATAAAGACATTCAGTCTGGCTTCTACACCACTGGCAGATGGAGAGTACACCCCTCCCACAAGTTAAACTCCTCACTGCTAAAATTCTTTCACTATCAAAATAAATACCCTTTCCTTAAAATAAATATCCTTTCATGATTAAAATATTTACACTGTAGGCTGAGTATCTCCAAAAGACCTTCCTGCAGCAGCTTTCATTATATGAAGTGTTCCCTGGACTGTGTGATGATATTTAAAAGACATGCAGATGTGGGGCTTAGGGACATGGTTTAGTGGTGGACTTGGCAGTGTCAGGTTAACGGGTGGACTCGATGATCTTAGAGGTCTTTTCCCACCTAAATGATTCCATAATTCTATGGGAAGGTGCTCAGATGGGAATGGTGACTGTCCTTGTAGAAGGAAATGAGTAGAATTCATTTTTAAGCATTCACTTTTTTTTTTTTT
>VXBL01006836.1:103690-127017 GCA_013400195.1 Aramus guarauna
TTTTTTTTTGTAAGGAAGGCAAAACCTACAATAATCCTATGCTAGCAAATTACAAAACATAAACCCTTTAAAAAATATCAGAAATCCTCACTGATGCAATTATTGGGAGTGTCCTATCACAGGGAGATTGTTGCTAACAGGTTTGCACTATAATAATATGTCAACTATCCCAATAAATAGGCAAAGATGTTTTACAAAATCACTGCTCTATATCTGAAAAAGCTAAGCAGCAGCAGGAGGTGAAGGTTAGAGGACCCAAACTCAAGTTACGAAACTCAAGCACATTACAAACCTTTGCTCTATTTTTAGCGCAAACTGAAGAGCACTAATGGATGGAGAGGAGATCTCTGACCTGGCCAGGCATTTCTTGGAGCTCTCTATCTTCCTGAGCAGCCCTGACTATCGTGGCTGCCCACGAGGAGCCTACGGGCTCTGCTATCTCTCTGTGAGCTGGATACCAGCGGGGAAGCAACACGGGGGGGGGGGGCGGAGAGGAAGAGAACATGCACTTGTGCTGAAGCAAGGCAGATGTTGGTTTGCAGGCAAAATGTGAAATTAATATTTTCACCCTTCATCCAGGAGGTCTCAGCTGCCAGGAAAGGGATATCTTGCCACCATCACTCTCTCCTCTTGGTAGGTTCACATCTGTCCCTCTCACCCCTGCAGACGGTCTCCTAGGAAAGTTTCCTCCTGTCTGATGTCACCTTGTTGAAGCCAGACGCTAACACCACATTCAAGTCCTGCTTTGACTTCACACCTAGTTTCTAGTCCTTTTTAGCTCCTGGTGCTAACCCAAGGCAATTCCACAGTAGCCTCCCGCTTGACACTGGGATTCACTCTTAATAGTATGTTTGCTTCATCTCCTTTGAGGTAGTGGAACAACCACAAGAAAAGAAGCAGAAGTATCCGGTGAGCCTGGGAGTCCTGGGGGATGTTGTGGAGTGGAGATATAAAGATGCACAGCAGCCTGGAGGCAAGATGCTCAGGCAGCTCATATTTGGGTATTGCTCCATCTTTAAGGCAAAGTCATCTGCTTTTTCTGGGCTGCTTTTCACATGTCAGCTGTTAGATAATTTCAGATAACTTTGTCAGTGCTTCTGTAGCATTAATGTTAAAGTGATTATTAGTTTTAAAGGGAGGAGGATGTGCATGTAATGAAGAGATTGTTACCCTCACACCCTTTTCTTGTCAATGAGGGCTGTACACACCGTTGCTCTGACCGGGGTAGACATCAGGGTGAGACAAACCGCCTTCTGGCAGCGCCTGTTCCCCAATGTGGTTGGTGGGGTTGAGACAACCAGCTGAGATGCTGATACCTACACAGCAGGCACCTGCACCCAGGTGAGGGGACAGTGACCTGTAAGGAAGGACAATCCTTGCCTGTGTTACAGCTTGGCAAGGTGGGTAAGTAGGACTGAAATCTTCTCTCCTCAGCATGCAGAAGTGGTTCCTCTATACCACAGGGAACTGCCAGAGCTCTCCTCCCTGCGAGAGGGTGATTTGGTTATTGTTCACTTAATTTATACTGGAAAACAGCACTTGCATTTGTACATATGAGAATATCCAAGTCCAAAATCTTTTGCTCTTTGGCCAGCAGATGTTCACAATGCTGCTTTTTGGCAGCACTCTGGTGAATGCTTGTTGGCTGGATCCTGCAAAATGTTGCTGTACTATCTGGGTTCCCAGCTGTGCACAGTTCTCAAAGATGCAGAAACCACTTGGTGCAAAGGCATTTATATCAGGTCTTTGCTGCCAAGGTTATTTTTAGGGAAAGGAAAGATCACCAAGTCTGTTACTCATTCACAGAAAGAAAGAAAATAGAGGTGCAAAGAATTAAAAAAATAAAAAAAAGAAATCTAAAATGAGGATGAAGCTCACAGCCAGCAGAGAAGATGTGCTCTGCAACACCCGCACAGAAGGGATATGGGAATCTCATTCACAAAGCACTGGAAGCCACACTCAGATATCTGGGTGGGGGAGTCACTTGGCAATGTCAGAGCAGGTCTAGGTATCTGCATGGTGCTCCTTCTCTTGCTCTTCTACAGAACAAGGAAGGCCAGAGCAAGAAAAGGTGAACTCCATCCATGACTCCCAAATCCAGAGGTGGGCTTTCTGTACGAGATACGAGTCTGCTTTCACCCTTCATGCAGGATGATGCCTCTCAAGTCTTTTTGCCTTCTGGTGCAACACAGTCAAGACAGTATCACACCTGCTAATCTTGTAAACAGCTTGCTCTGTCCTGGCATAGAGAAGCCCATAATCAACCATCAACCAGGTACTGTGTCCCTCCATCTCCATAAGCTTCCTGACTTTTGGGAGCTGTAGTTGTCTGTGCCAAGAAGTGATCACAAAGGTAAAATGCCCTCTTGCTGTCTCAGTAAACTCAGAAGTCTCGATCCCCATCACTGCAGTGAGAGAGACGTGAAGAAAGCTTTGCTTTATGGCATGATTACCCTTTTATGATTTCTGTGAATTCTTTTGTAGGACAAATGGGATTTGCTGCTTGATCTTTGACAGGACAAAGATGCTGCACTAGGAAAATGACCAGCAGTAGCTTCCTTAGACCTTCTACCTTCCTTCTATCAGGAATCCCAGGAATGTAAAGTGGGAATGTGTGGCTTGCCATCCCTTTCTGCTGCATGTACACTATTTCCATTCTGGGAAACAGTACAATCCTCTTTGTCATCAAAGCAGAGCACAGCCTCCATGAGCCCATGTACCTCCTCCTTTGCATGCTGGCTGTCACAGAGCTTGGTGTGTCTCTGTCTACGCTCCCCACAGTGCTGAGCGTGCTACTCTTTGATTCACGGGAGATCAGGTTTGATGCCTGCCTCACCCAGATGTTCTTCATTCACTGCTTCTCCATCCTGGACTCTGGGGTGCTGTGGGCCATGGCCTTTGACCACTTCATGGCCATCTACAACCCCTTGCAGTATGCATCCATCCTGACCAACCCCAGGATAGGTGTCATCGGGCTGGGGCTCACAGTGAGGAGCATTAGTCTCTTGCTCCCCTTTCCGATACTTCTGAAGAAGCTGTCGTTCTGCAGGTCCCACGTGCTGGCTCTCTCCTTCTGTTTGCACCCCAACTTACTCCAGCTGCCCTGTGCAGATATCAAGGTGAATAGCATGTATGGCTTATTTGTTATCCTGGTCACCTTTGGGCTAGACTTGCTGTCTATCATTCTGTCCTATGTCATGATCATTAAGACTGCGCTGAGTATCACATCCAAGGAAGAGTGTCTCAAGACCCTGAACACCTGCATCTCTCATATCTGTGCTGTTCTGATTTATTATATCCCAATGATTGGCTTGTCCATGGTGTACAGGTTTGGGAAACTTGCTTCTCCTCTGATTCATGTCCTCATGGCCAATATCTACCTCCTTGTACTCCCTGCGCTAAACCCCATTATTTACAGTGTAAAAACTAAAAGGATCCGCAGAGGGATACACAAACTTCTCACTCCAAAAAGGCGCTGAGGTAGGACACAGAAGACCCAAGAGGTTTTGCCTATGGTGGAACAGCTGGTGAATAATAGTTTATATACTCCCTACTCCATCCTGTCACTCATTTGACTGCTGAGGATTCTGAACCTTTAAACTCTTCTTATGCAGTAGATGAAGTATTCCTTGTTTCTAGGCTGACAGCATTTTCTTTGCTGTGTGAAGGACTGTTGCAATATCTACAGTCTTCTATACATTCCTGATCAATAATGCAGGAGCTGTAACTGCCTGAGGTTCCTAAGCTAATGGCCCTTCTTTTTAGACAAGGAGGACGTAGCAATGGATGTGTTGGGGTAAGAGTTTCCCACTTTCACCATGGCACAGGGTCAGCTGGACCCAGACCAGAGCTCCTGCCAGAACAAGGGACTTGATCCTCCTGGCCAGCACTGCCTGGGCATGTATCTGCAGGGAAAATCTAGCGCTTCCAAGATGTGTTCAGCCATCTAGCCTCTGGTGCATCAGCACGTATTGCAGCATAGATCTACATATGTGCTGTGGCATAAGGTTAGGAAGCAGAGAGGGGAAGCAGTGCTATGCACTTAAACCAAAATAAAATCATGGGTAGCAGTGTTGGTTCCAGCCTTGCTGTGCACAAGGCTGTACACCAAAGGCCAGCGGCTTCCTCACTGGTCTCCAGCATCCACCATCCCAGGAGGGGCTAAGAAGGGCCATAATAAATCCTGCCATCTTTCTTCCCTTACATAAAGCTGTCATTACTGAGAACAACCAAGAAACGCTGGTATTTACTGAAGCCTAAGTGGGCACATGAATACCCAAGGGAAATTAAAGAAAAATAACAAAAAATACCCTACATCTTCCAAGTCAGACTGGGAACTAAATGGTCATCAGTGCTTTGCAGGTTCCCTGTTGAGATTTTGCTGATATGACCCGAACAACATGAAGCCCCCTTACTCATGCTGAGCCCCCTTTCTAGGGTTTCAGGGTTGAGCACGGGGTTTCCCTCTCTTGTGGCAGCCCAGGAGAACTATCAGGATATGTGTTACATGTACTTACCACCATGCAGCCAGAATTTCTTCAAACTCTTTGCTTCAGGACTCACTTCTGTGGGACTTGTGATCTAAATAATAGCTTATCTCATTCAGGTGTTACCAAGTCTCGTGGTGTTTCTGTATGTTGGGGCTGTGGTACACTCAAAAGCCTGTTACAGCAAAAGGAAGCACACCTCCTGTGTGGAGCAAATAATTTATTATTATTGCAGTTAAAGCTTTAACAATCTTATAAAAACACAGAGGACAGTTCCTATCAGTCCGGTGGCTGACCTAGTGTCATCTGCAAGCTTTGCAACTTCACTATGCATTCCCTCATCCAGGTCACTGATGACAATGCAGAATAAAATGAGTCCAAGCAGAGATCCCTTGGGGAGGCCACTGCTGACTCTTCTATAGACTGAAAATTATCTACCCTTACTTTAAACAACTTCCTGTCCCTAGAAAAGGGTTTCCTCCAATCCTCCTACAAAGTAATTTTATTAAAAGCATTTAGTCAAAGGCTTTTGGGCATCCATGTGTATTATGGCCACGGGATCCCTCCAGCTGAAGCCACTCTCACATAAGTCCAGCAGACCACCGCGTCAAGCTTCCTCCTTGCAGTAGCCTGGCTGACTCTGCAAGAGCTTTATCCATAGGTGTTTAGCCATACACGTAGTCACCTTATTCTTTATCACAGCCTCTACTGTCCCACCAGCGATGGAAATCAAGCCCACTGATCAGTAGGTCTCAGGAACCCCATGGAGCCCCTTTTGCAGGTGGAGTTGAAGGGATGATCCACCCTGCACCACCATGACCATTTGCAAGAGAGTGATACACCCTGCCCACCAGCTCTGCAGCTTCACATCTGAGCTCCTTCCAGATTCTCAGGGGAATGACACTTGGTCCTGGGGGCTACTGATATGTAACTGATATCATAGAATCACAGACTGGTTTGGGTTGGAAGGGATCTCAAAGCTCATCCAGTCCCACCCCTGCCATGGGCAGGGACACCCTCCACTAGCCCAGGTTGCCCAAAGCCCCATCCAACCTGGCCTTCAACACTGCCAGGGAGCCAGGGGCAGCCACAGCTTCTCGGGGCACCCTGTTCCAGGGCCTCAGCACCCTCCCAGGGAAGAATTTCTTCCTCAGCTCTCATCTCCATCTCTTCTCCTTCAGCTTAAGGCCATTACCTCTCATCCTATATTTCTTTGATGTGACCCCTCCTCCATATTTACTTCAAACTGATCAAGATCCTCTAATCCATTTGCTATGAAGACAGTGTTGGGTATAGAAATCCAATACAGAGAATTCACTGAGCTTCTCTGCTATGGCCTTATCACCCCTGAGTATGCTTCACACACTTGGTCACCAAGTGGTCCACCTGTTTCCTAGCTGGATTCCTGCTTTCAATGCATTTAAAAAGTGTTCTGCTGACAGCTAGAGCATCCTTTGCAAGGTACTCTTCCCATTATTTTTCCTCTCTCTTAAACTTCTGCTTATGTTCAACCTGTCACTTTTTATGGGCATTTCAAGAGGACAAGTTTCCCACCTCTCAACAACTCCTGGGCTGCTGGCCACAGCCAGGCCAGGCCAGTCTTTGACACAGGAGCCTGAGGAGGCCTTTGCGAATGGGCTTATTTTTCATGCTGTATATGATGGGGTTCAACATGGGTGGGACAAAAAGGTAGATGTTGGCCATGAGCACGTGGACGAAGGGTGCAGCATTCTTCCCATACCGGTGTATAATGGACAGGCCAACCATGGGGACATAGAAGATGAGGACAGCACAGAAGTGAGAGACACAAGTGTTGAGGGCTTTGGTTTGCTCCTCTCTGGAGGTGATGCCCACCACAGCCTTAATGATCATGGTGTAGGACAAGATGATGAGCACCGAGTCTAGGATCACGAACAGCACCAGGGTTAGGCCATACAGGCTGTTCAGGGTGTAGTCTGTGCACGCCAACCGTATTATGTCTTGGTGCAGACAATAGGAGTGGGACAGCACGTGGGACCTGCAGAACGGCAGTTGCCTGAGCAGGCAGATGAGGGGGAGCAACATCAGCGAGCGGCAGACCATCCCCAGCCCAATCTTTGCAATCCTGGCACTGGTGAGGATGGAGTAGTATCTCAGCGGGCAGCAGATGGCCATGTAGCGATCAAAGGCCATGGCCAGAAGCACTGAGGACTCCATGAAGGAGAAGGCATGGATGCAGAACATCTGGGTGAGGCAGACTGGGAAGCTGATCTCTCCGGTGCCAAACCAAAAGACACACAGGACCGTGGGCAGGGTGGACAGAGTCAGGCCCAGGTCCGTGGTGGCCAGCATCGAAAGGAAGTAGTACATGGGCTGGTGGAGCCTTCGATTGACTCTCACAACCAGCAGGATGGTGCTATTTCCCAGCATTGAGATGAGATACATCAGACAGCAAGGGAAGAAAGCCCAGCGGTGGAAACGAGTCATCCCGGGAATGCCAGTCAGCAGGAAAGCCAGGGCACTGCTGCTGTTCCCCAGGGACATGTTTGCTCCACGCTGACACCCTGCCTGTGTTAAAGGCCCCTTTTCATTAGCAGTTCAAGCCCGGCATTGCTAGACGGTCTAGAGAAGGGATTGTCCCACTCTACACTGCGCTGGTGCGGCCTCACCTCAAGTACCGCGTGCAGTTTTGGGCGCCTCAGTACAAAAAGGACATAAAACTCTAGGAGAGTGTCCAAAGGAGGGCAACAGAGATGGTGAAGGCTCTAGAGGGGAAGACGTACGAGGAGAGGCTGAAGTCCCTTGGTTTGTTCGGCCTAGAGAAGAGGAGACTGAGGGGAGGCCTCATGGCGGCCTACAGCTTCCTCACGAGGGGGAGCGAAGGGGCAGGCGCTGATCTCCTCCCTCTGGTGACCAGGGATAGAACCCGAGGGAACGGAATGAAGCTGCGACGGGGGAGGTTTAGGCTGGATATCAGGAAAAGGTTCTTCACCCAGAGGGTGGTCGGGCACTGGAACAGGCTCCCCAGGGAAGTGGTCACAGCACCGAGCTTGACTGAGTTCAGGAAGCGTCTGGACAACGCTCTCAGTCATATGCTCTGATTCGGCTGGTCCTGTGTGGAGCCAGGAGTTGGACTCGATGATCCTTATGGGTCCCTTCCAGCTCAGGACATTCTATGATTCTGTGAGTCTGTGATTAGCAGTTCATAGGTAATGCAGGATTAAATTTTGCAGGACAATGAAAACAAACACTCTGATGTCTCCACACAAAGATCTCATTTCTTTTCTCCTTGAAGATGTGCCAGAGCAGAGACGAGCACTTTGCAGTGCCACTTCAGTCCTTTTTCCTGCTTTATTTGCCCCAGACTCCTTCACCTGTAAAGTCAATAATAACATCATTTATTACCGGGAGTACATCCCCCCCAGGACATTGCAACAGCATCTTCTCTCGGTTGCTGTAAGCAACATTGCCGTCCTTCCCCAGCACTCAGACCCTGGTCTCTGCTTCCCTGTGGGTCCCTCTCCAGCTCTCTACATTGGATTTGCAGCCTTTCCCCTCATCCCCAGCCTTTTCCACACCTCTTCTCTGAGTCCTTGGCGCACACAGCCTCACCCCACGCACTGCCATGCAGGACATTGCAGGAGGACAATGGTCCCCCTCCTCTGGGCAGCCCTGCCCTTGCATGTGGGCTGTTGCTGCAGACAAGGGATGACTGTTTCCCCTCCCAGGCTGTGCCTCCAGCCTGTTGTCCATCCTTGCTTGCAGGTACCAAGCTGCCCAGCCAGCTCCCTCAGTTTGCTTGCTGGATTTTCAGATTTTCGTCTTTCATGCTGTGCAGGATGCACTGTCTGGAGCTCTGCAAACCACCGCTGGCTGCTGAGTTTGGACCATGGGTTGGCTCATGGCAGATATGGTCCTGCTTGTCCTCCTGTGCTGCACCTGCACCCTTTGCCATCGGTTAACCTACCCATCAATGGAAGGGGAAGGGGAAAAGGCTGCAGTTTGTGTCTGTGCAGCACCCAGCACCGTGGAACTGTGCTCCTTGACAAGGGTCCCCGGGAGCTGCAGAAACAGAAGCAATTACTGACATTTATCTGGCACCCACTCTGACCCCAGAGAGGACACAGTCACTCCTCAAATTTTGGTCACTTATTGGCAAATTTAGAACATTATCATTTCACTTCACTTTGGAGATTATTTACTATTCTAATTGATGTTGCCATTACTGTGGTTCTCACTGATAGCCCACCAAGCTATTCAAAGTGACAGGTATTTCAGTCAATATGTGTTAGTAATATACACATTCTAACAGTTATGAGTAAAATTAAGCAATGTGTACACAAACACAGCTCTCATTTCTTCTACAGAACTGTCAACCAAGGGCTTCCAATCCACAGCCCCCAGATACCTCAGGGAAATGCTGCTATGTGAAATACAAATTATAAAAGAAAAGCTATGCTTAAAGGGCTTAAGCTTTGACTACAGGGACAGTACCTTTGGGGGTTGCAGGTAAAAAAACTCCAACTGTAAAACATTCCTCTAACCTATGCTAATTATTTGCCTGGCTTGTTGGCTGCTCTTTTTCAGGGGCTGCAGTGGCTGACGTGGAAGAAGTTAAACTTTTCCAGCCCTCAGCACTCAAGGAATTCACGCTCCATCTGTCTATGTAAACAAGGAACATGGCATTGTTTAACTGGAGGGCATGTGGCTACACTCATTAGTGTGCCATGAAAAATGGAATTAGTCTATTTCCAACTGCCCCA
Source organism: Aramus guarauna (assembly GCA_013400195.1). Taxonomy (NCBI): domain Eukaryota; kingdom Metazoa; phylum Chordata; class Aves; order Gruiformes; family Aramidae; genus Aramus; species Aramus guarauna. Next base: position 112,920 of record VXBL01006836.1, read on the forward strand.
CTGCTCAGACAAAGCTCCAGACATCTGTGCCTCCACTCTTTACTTCGCCAGCTAAATAATTAGCTTGATAAGTTAAATTAGCAGACAGCTTTCCAGGGTGTTCTAATTATCTTCAACATGAAAATATATTTTTAATATATTTAAGTATTTGAATCTGAGTATACAGACTTGAACATGTACCTCATGCTCATCAGCTGTAAGTGCGCTTTGGATGTCCCACAATAATAAAAAGATTGCTGGGTTCAATCTGTGCCTCATTGACTGTTCTGGCCTGGGTAAATATTCATGATATTGGGAAAAGTCCCATCCTGCATCCATGGGGCTGCCCCAGAGGCTGGGTGTCCTGTCCCCCCAGTGCCCCTCCATGAAGCTGGTCACCTTGATTGCTCCACAGTGGGGCTGAGGAAGGAACATTCCTCGCCTGCTCCTCCCATCCTCCTTTTATTTTTGTCCCTGCCGAGACACGTAAGCAATGTGTCTGCACACAGAGAAAGGATGAATTCCCACAGCCCAGCTGGGTGCTGTGTCGCAGGGGGGGAGTGGGCGCTCTGGCTCCGGTGGATGCTCAGCTTCTGCCCAGAAGGATGAACACGGAGCCTGTAGACAGAGCGTAATCCTCACTCAGTCGTGCTTCACAGCACCATCTGTCAGGCTCTCGTTGAGCAGGGACCAGAGGAACTGGTTCATCATCTCCAAGTGCTGGTGCTCAGCACCAGCCACTTCAGAGACAGGAGCAAAACAGTGTCCCATCAGCAGATGGGGCATAATCTGTGTTTTGTGAAAGTTCCCATGGAAAAACACAGTACTTAAAGCTGGACTTCAGGGCTTTAAATCCTGGCTGGAATATGCTGTTATAACACTGGAAGTTGCTCTCTATAGAAATGTCCACTCCCTCCTCCACTGGGAGCTGCACCCCTGCAGTGTCCCTGTGCTGCAGCGAGAGCACCCCGGCTGTGCAGAATGCTGAGAGGAGACTACGGTGAGGAAGAAATAGGGACAGATGAGGAAGACGTATGTGCATAGATAAACAGGCAGCCAAGGGGTGTGCTGGCAATGGCTGCCCGGGTGGCGAGGGGATGGGATTGGAAGGTGTACCGGTTTTGGCTGGGACAGTTAATTTTCTTCATAGTCGCTTGTATGAGACTGTGTTTTGGATTTGCGACCAAACCAGTGTTGATAAAATGCTGATGTTTTAGTTACTGCTGAGCAGTGCTTGCACAGCATCAAGGGCTGTTCTGCTCCTCACCCTGCCCCACCAGTCAGGAGGTTGGGGGTGCACAAGGAGGTGGGAGGGGACATGGCCAGGACAGCTGACCCCAGCTGACCGAAGGGATATTCCATACCATACAACATCATGCTCAGCAATGAAAGCTGGAGGAGAAGGTGGAAGGGGGGATGTTCGGAGCTAAGGCATTTGTCTTCCCAAGTAACTGCTGCATGTGATGAAGACCTGCTTTCCTGGACGTGGCTGAAGATCTCTGGGCTTAAACCACCACAGAGGGGGAGGGAGGGAGGGAGGGAGAGCTTGAAACAGCTGCAGGAATGCACCACGATAGATAAGCAAGTCAGCTGTGAACCAAAGCTACCCTTTATCACAAAATCAGAATGGAAAATCACCCACCCAAAATTAAAACATCAATGATGAACCAAGGCTGACAGGAAAGTGCATTGACCCTTCGGATGCCCTTACCTCTGATGAGCTGAAGTCCTTGTGTGGATAACACAGAGGGACAGGGAGCCACACTCCTGCCTGGGTGTTCCACATGCAGAGGAAGCTGTCTGTTTTTATAATGCCTGTGCGAAATCTCAGCAGCAATGACAGTCACCTGGGACCTGATGCAGGGGCTGAGGCCATGAAATGCAAACCAGGTACGCAGTCCAGGAAGGTGATGGTGCTCCCTGTCGTACCATCAGCTGCTACCACCCTGGCAGAGGCAAGGGTAAATGCTGCAAGAGCAAACACGAGGATCATAAATGTTTAGGAAATGTTGGTCAGAGAACCAATGAAAAAAAGATAATTTTCACTAGATTTTTCTTCCCTTTTAAAATAGAACCACGAATTTTTAAAATGTTTTTAACATTGAATGAAGTCATTTATTTACCCCAAGTGTAAGTGTTGGCTCCAGGGTGAAACTGCTGCTCTGCACCTGCCAACTAGATCTGAAGGCAAGATAGAGATGCAATTCCTTGGAAATGCTGCTGAGATTTCATCACTGAATTTTGGGTAAAATAGAATACATCATTAGATCTTTGGACCCCTAGAAAAATACTCATGTCCCTGCCAAGCCTTTTAGCACAAAAGCGGTGTCTCACTCTTCTTTCTCTGTACGCTTGAGAAGATGTAAGTTCTTTCATGGCAAAACTTTGGGGAGAGAGGGCTGCGAAAGGGGTGGAGAGAGGGAGGTGCAGTATCCCACGTAACTGCACAGGTGAGGTTGAGCCTACTTTTTGGCCATGCAAAAGTGCTCTTACATGGTGACATGCACATCGCTTTTCAAACATCAGCAGTGGAGTCCAAATAAAGCCTTTTAAAGATACATGCATTTTATTTTCCCCATGTTATGGATAGGGCAACTAAAACAAAGAGGCAAAGCAGAAAAAACTAAGGCCAGGGCCGTGTTTATGGAGTACTCTGCTGGAATATTGTCCCAAGGTGCCAATGGAAAGCGATCCAGCCATGATTCAAGTACAGGTTGTGCCTGACAATGCCTGCATTTCTGCTGCATGCATTTCAGCCCATGTATCTAAGCTCATTGTTGGGGACACAAACTCAAACATGCAGAAAGGTCCAAGACAAATTGTCTTGCCTTTCTTTCCCACTGAAAGGAGTTCCTTCTCTCTACTGTGGTCAAACACTGAAAAACTGACGTACATAAAATAAAAATTATTAATAAGAAAACAGAAATTTCCCAAACAAAACTGTTCCAAAATGAAGCACTCCCCTCCATGGCACAACGTTCTTCCCTGGAAGAAGATGTAGGACAGAGAGAGGGCAAAGCAGGAGCACGAGCAGTTTGTTTGTTTGAGTCACAACCAGGCAGCACGTGGCCGGTACGTGGAGAAGGTGGTAGGAGTGCTGAATAGGACAGGGTGAGCATATTTGCAAAAAGCCTCCATCCAAGCAGATGCTTTGCAGTGCTCATGGCAGCAGTGGTCTGTGCAGCTCTGAGCGCTGCTGCAGAAGTAATGGGAAAGCTTTGGAGCATGTCTCGGTGATTTGCTCCACGTCTGTCCCTGCAGAAGCAACCTGGGGAACCACCACAGCCATGTGCTGCTGAAAGGCTGCCGTGGCCAGAGGGGCATGTGGCTGAGCCCCAAACCATGGCAGGCTTTGGGCATGCTTAATCATCGCTCTGCAACCCTGCGGTGAAGCTGGAAGTCTCCAGGAGATGACTCTCCCATTTGTGGTCTCTCAGGCAACAGGAGGTACCATGCCCTGTGGTGCTTCACGTTCTGGGGACCAGCGTGTCCTCCCTGTCACTTTCACATCTCTGCTGCATGGACAAAGGTGGTGGTCCTCCACCCTCTGTCGACTGCTGAAGTTTGACAGTGTGGATGTATCGAAATCACATCAACTACTGTGGTGTTTGCTACTGCGCAGTGAATATGTGGGTCTCTAGTGCAGGAAGTCTTAATTTCTGTGGGGTGGAGCATGGGGACCTGTCTGCACAGCAGCGGTCATTTAGCTGGGACAAAGAAAGATTGAGGGAGAGACATTATAAAAACAACAAAATTAACAACAAAACTGTTTTGTTAACAAAAACAAGAAAGAGAATAATTTTGTTTTGGAGTTCACCTTGTGCCAGACAGTGAGAACTGCGCTTCTGGCCAGATGAGTCTTTGGGATATGAAAGAGAAACTCATCATCGTTTCAGAAATGTTATCCCTGCCACTTCTGGTTTGGGAATGGAAAATGAGCACATGTCTGATTCTCTTACTGAAGCGACTTTGAGCTGGAAGGGCCCTAAACAGAGGTGGGAGGAGGTGAGGGGGCGGAAAAAAGGAAAGATGAGGCAGATCAGCTATGACAAGTCACTCTGGGGGTTCAAACCTTCGTTTCTTCAAAGTTACCAAGGGGGGTGGATCAAAAAATCTCTTAATATCCAAATGATTTTTCTCAAGGTTTTTGAAGCAGTTGCCATGACATCAGATTTTGCTAGTGACACAGGAAAAAAGTTGCGGTCCTTTTCCCAGCCAGTCCTTGCACAATGTGGCTCATGGAGAGCAGCCAGAAGATCTGTCCCCATCCCTCCAATCTCACCCGTGGGATTGCTTGCCCTCTCCTATGGGCTAGTCAAGATGAAGAGCATTCCTCTGTATTTTCTGTCCAAATATCTCTGAAACTTAAAGTGCAGTGTGAAAAACTACCAGAAATGGTTGCTGCAGGACCATGGAGCCATTAGGCAGCATGGGTATTTCCACACTGTTTCTTGGAGAAAACAACATCTTTATTTACTTCTCAAAAGCAATCAAGCATCTTTGCAAAATCAGAACAAGTACATTACCGTTCATCCTCATTTCAAGTAGTGTGGGAAAACACAACAAACACATCACATGGATGTCTGAATTTTGTTATGATTATATTCCAATCCCACCAGCTGTAAGACTTGTCTTATGAAATGCTCTGTTATGCTGACACTCCTGACAGAGAATTCCCTCTAGAGGCATAAAATCGTGCCTTACACTATATATAACTCCAGCAGGGGCAGCACAAAGTCAAAGAGTATTTTTGGCTTACGCTAAAAAGTGAACTGGTTTGGTTTTGGTTTGGGGCGGGGCTGTTTGTTTGTTTAGGGGTTTTGTTGGTTTGTTTTGGTTTTTTTTTTTTTCTTCTCCTGTTATTGTGGTAAGTGTGGGAATCAGGACAGATAAAAATGATTACACCTGGTAGTCCTCTAGTTAGTCTGCTCCTTAGACTGACATTAAACTTCAGATAAGAATTCCTTAAAAAGCTCTAGCATTTTATTAATTTATTATATTCTTAAGCAGGAGTTTTTAAGGTTTCATTTTTAGGCAATGTGCCACAGCAGTTAACAGGAAGGCTTCACTGTAGAAAAAAACGTGAATGTTTCTTTTATAAGCACAAACCACACCACAACATTTTTCATTGCACAGACTCCATTAATTATCCTAGCACAGATATTCGACTAATTTTTCTTAACACCTGTTAAAAATTGCACACAATATCTATTATGCGATAAATAAGAAGTGTTGTCTTCCATCCCACCATGTGCACACCTCAGGGCTCCATTTTCACTGTGGGTCTGCAGGAGGGCAGGCTCCAGGAGAAGAGGTGACATCTGATGGCTGAGGAAGAGCAGGTATTGCAATCACAGAACATAACTGCTTTCTAATTTATATAATTTAACACTATTTCCTAATGCCTTTTCCTACCAATTTCCACAAGAAGTAATCCTCCACTCATGCAATCTATTCGGTTATTAGTCTGTGCTGTTGTTGTGGAAATTCCTTTCCTTTCTTTCCAAAGCAACATGGTTTGCTCATCCATCAAAGGGTTGCAGTGCTGTCTCAGGTTCGAGACAAGCTGCTGTGAAAGAGGAGAACAATCCATCAATCTGCTAGTGAGAGTTTTCCGTCATTTCAGGGCTGCATGATGCAATTCACAGGGATTCAGGGGGCTTCTGTCATTTCTAAACCAGACCCGAACCAAATCCTGGCTGTGCAGATGGCAATTCCTAAGAAGTGACAGGACATCAAGAGCACCTCATGGGGGTGAGCACTGGACCAGCCTCGTGGTCACAGCCTTTCCACTATACAGATTCCCCGGGTGTGAAGCATCTTTCAGATTTCCACCTGAATTTGTTCTGTTCACATCACTACGAGCATTGGAACTGGTGTTATTCTGTATGCTAGAAAAGCAGACCAGAGCCTCCACCAGCCCTGCTCAATGTCCTCTCCATGCTGGCCCTCACTGACCTTGGACTGTGTCTCTCGACCATGCCAGGGGTGCTGTGGTCCTTGCTCACGGCGATTAGCCTGTACCACCACGTGTCTCAGCTCTTCCTTATCTGCTCCCTCACCTTCCCGGGGTCATCGGTGTGTTTTGCCATGCCCCTTGACAGGCTGATGGCTCTCTGCCCCTCATGGAGCTGTAGGACCATGCCAACAGGCGTGAGGCTAGCCAAACACGGGGCTGATGCACACACAGAGGAGTATAGTCCTGATCATACCCCAGTCCTCCCTCTCCTCTGGCTGACTGGTGACTGGGGAGCACTTTGTCCCATCACCCTTGTCTCCATGCCACGGTGACCTGGCTGCCATCCAGAGAGGTATCATTTAACAGCATCTATGCCCCAGACCTCATTTTCTTCACCCATGGGTTCAGATCTCCTCTTCATTTTGTTGTGCTCCATCATGGTCCTCATGACATCTCTCAGCATTCCTCCAAGGACAAGGGCCTGAAGGTTGTGCAGTCCCAGTCTTCTTCATCCCAGAACTTGGCTAGTCCATCCCGCACAGATTTAGGAAAGAGGCACCCTCACCTTCTACACAGTGATGGCCAACCTCTACATCCTCCTCCTGCTCCTCATCTATCATGTCTTTTACAGCATCCAAACAAAGCAGATTTATAAATCTTTGACTCATTTCTTTACAGAGCCCTTCAAAACAGGCCATAGGTGAGAAAAGCAAGCATCTTGCAAACTCAGAGTGCAGAACCATGGGATAATTCAGGTGGGAAGGGACTCCGGGGGTCCCTAGTCTGATGCTCTGCTTGAAGCAGGGTCAGCATGTGGCTGTGCTGCTGCTGGCTGAACATTTCCAGCAACTGTGCTATTCTCTGTACAAAAACCTGCAGATCCGGAGCAGAGATGAAGCCAGCTGAACCCAGGTGAGGTGAAAGATTACAACCCAATACAACTGTGTCCACCCTGATAATTCCAGGAATTTCTATCACAGCCAGGACTCTGCTGTGCCACATGCGGTAAACAGCACTGGTTGTCAGTCCCCTTGTGCAAAGAATTTCCAGTCTTTTTTTAAGGCAAGATTTAAGAGTAAGATAAACAGTCTTGACCATTTTTATGGGGTTTTTTTCCTGTTTTGTGTAATAAGATAGCTAACAAAAATTTTACTCGTCACCCTTGCCCCAGTGAATCAATAACCAAGTCTGACCCACCACTTCACTCCATGCACCATGAGGGACCCTCAGATGCGAGAAGGAAGGCCGGGCACAGCAAAGCCCAGATAGCAGTTAGCATGGTGGGGTTTTTTTGCAGGGTGACGATGGGAGCTGAATTCCCTCAGTCTGGAGAGAGGGGGTCTTTGGGACTGTGGGTTTCTGGGGATGAGGGTCTGCTATGTGCATTAGCATGGTAAATCCCCCTCGGGCAAGCAGTATCTCCTTTTAGGCCAGCTGATGTGTCCAAGAAGAAGTGGGTGTCTTCTGAACCTCAAAGAGTCAGAGTTCAAGGAGTTTCTCCTTTCTCAGCTGTATCAGCTGCTCTAAAAGGGGACAGTGCATCCCCGGCCCCAGAGCAGGGCAAGGCAGGTGCCAGCTCCCTGAGAGCAGCAGCAGCTCGGCTGGGAGCTCTGTGCTCTGGATACTGATGGATTCACCTTATTTCCCATTAATCTGCAGCTGGGAGAACAGGTGCAGATTCTTTGCAGTCCTTCATTATCCTTACGACCCTCTCTGAAACACTCCCGAGTGTCAGGGCCCTTTGCATGGGTTTTCTCCTTACAGACCCCCGTGTGTGCACTGCCAGGGAACGCACATGAGAGAGCACTGCAGAGTTAAGGAAACTGTCTGCAGCAGCCCTTGCAAACAAGAAATACACCCACACGCTGATGGCATTGCATTCAGCAGCACAAACTCCCCCAGCCCCCCTCCTTCCCCAGCACAGAGACAGGGAGACTCTGCAGACATGGTCCTGGGAAGCATTTATTTGGTGGTCACACCCTGTTAATACCAAAGGGCATCTCCCTGTGCTTGGAGGTGCTCATGGCGATCAGGGACCCTTCCAGTCCCGGGATGCTCAGTGGTACTTGCGGGCCAGAGCATGAGCCACGACGCTGACCAGCTTTTGCCAGGCAAACTGGCAAGCAGGGGTAAAATCCCTGGCGAAGTGGGAAGCCAGGACAATGATTAAGATGTCTCCAAGGAGCTGGAGGAGAAAGAGCAAAACAGACAGGGTTAGTGCTGCCCGAATCGTTGTGCTGCAGCAGACCACGGAGCCGGGACTGGACATCTCTGAGCTGGGGCTGAGCTGTTGGACTAACAACCTCGCAGAGAAGGCTCTGCGCTCGTGCTGCACACAACTCCACCAAGCCCACCCTGTCCTGCCATGCCTTCAGCTCTAAACAGCTTCTCCCTTTGTGCAACCCCTCTGTCTCCATGGTTTTCCTGCTACAGACTTCCCTCCAGTTTCAGTTCTGTCACCTCTCCTTCCCATCCCCCCACCACCCTGCAGCCCCCAGGCAGATTTTCCTTTCTCCTGGAAGGACTGGGGCTGCAGACTGGCTATGGAGACTGGCTCACTCCCCATTCCCTGGGATTGCTACAACAAAATCTTTTCCACAGAAAAGTGTGAGGTTTGGGAAAACAATATTTGCTTCATCCTTAAAAAAAAAAAAAAAGAGAACCTTGAAACTATTTCCTCCCATTTTTTGGATGCTAAAGCAATTTGGCCTGAGATCCACCCTGCAAAATGTTAGGTTTTTCTCTTTTTCTCTTTTAGAAGTAAATGAAGAAAAGGATCCATTTTTATTTAAAAGTGTTGGACGAGGAGGCAGTGTCCCATCCAGACAGGCAGCCCACACTGGACAGGGCAGAAACCTGCTCTGTTGTTTCTGAGTTAGCTGCTTATCTTGCTATAGGACCTATGATTTCCTTAAATGCTCTGATTACCTTCCCTCTCCCTCCGACTCCTGCAGCCCACGCTGCACCTCCTCCTGGGTTTGTTTCTTTTGTTCCCATCCCCAGCACCTACTTCAAGTAACAATCTCCCAACACCTTCTCCTCACCATTGCTGCGCTTGTGCTAAAAATGTGAATTTTTAGTGTGAAAGTCACCCACACTCTTGCAAACAGTCCTGCACAAGATATCTTCTCACTTGGGTGCTACAGAGTGACTCTGCCCCCACCAGCCAAAGGAAATAACCCTAGACAGTGTTGTTGGAGGCAATACCCCCAGTTTCAAAGCAAAACCTGACTTTCCTCATGCTACGTAGGGGAAGGGGCTAGGACTGCAAACAAACGTGGCTCACCCTGAAGTTCTCGGGGTCCACGTGCAGCTTCTCGCAGTGCAGCTCAGACAGCTTGGAGTAGGTCGCCTTAATGTTGTCCAGGTTCTTGATGGCTTCCCCAAAGGAGGTGAGCACTTTCCTACCGTGGGCGCGGACCTTGGGGTTGCCGACGATGGCGGTGGGGCTGGAGAGGTTCCCGAAGGAAGAGAAGAACCTCTGGGTCCAGGGGTAGACGATCAGCAGCCTGGGGAGAGATGGAGGGACACAAGCAGACACATTAGTGCTCCCAAATGCAAATGCCACAGTTTCTCTATGCAGGGTGCAGCTCCGGAGCTGGACCTACCTGGCCAGGGCCTCGGCACCGCATTCCTCCACATTGACCTTGCTCCAGAGGCTGGTGATGAGCTGCTTCTCTTCGGCTGACCAGTGCACCATGGTGGCAGGCGGCTTTGCTCAGAGCTGCAGGAGGACACAGACCCCGTAGCTGAGCCGCAGACCCCACGGAGACTTTTATCCGCTGCCGGCAGCTCCTCCCCGTCCTGCGCTGCGGGGCCATTGGCTGCGGCCGGGGTGGGGGTCCGCACCAGCTGGGGAGCAGAAGGGGATGGCCAGGGTGTGGCACGCTGAGATGAGGCCTCTGGTTATCCTGAGTTCAAGTGCTTTATCCCTTCCCTTCTGTGCAGGCAGTTCTCCATTTCACCTACCAGACCTGGGCCCCTTTGCAGAGAAAGGGCTGCAGAAGCCACTGTGAAAGAGTCCATCGGAGTTTACCGCGTGTGCACGGGACTCAGTGGGGTGTGAGCTTGTGCCTTGGCTTTCCCAAGGGCTGCATCGCCTTGGCCTCGAAAATGAGGAACGCCCCTGCCAAAGTGCAGCCTGTGGCAGAGCAACCCAAAGGGATTTGCCATCAGCAAACCGTTCGGATATCTGCGGTGCAGGAGGATCCAGGGTCCTTGCAGCACCGGGGGCTGTGGGCAATGCTGGAGTTGCTCAGAGGATGCTCAGGCTTTGCAGCTGAAATCTGCATCAACCCCATTGTCCTCCTCCTGTAACAGAACTTGACCTGCTTGATTTTCTTGTCCCTTTCAGAGCAGGATGAAATTCACCCAAATGTTCTTCCCTCAGATGTAAAAGGACCAGCCAGATGCGGTGCTGCTGGACAGGGAGCGAGTATCAAACAGGATCACCCTTTTCATCCCATTTCTGCTTTCATTCGCATCCACAAAGGGCAAGTGAAATGGGCTTTGAACACAAGGTTTGCCACTGCAGGATCTGCTGTGGACTCAAAAAGCAGCAAAAGCTCAGCTCAGGGATGTCCAGCGCGGGGGGAGCCCAGGGCCTTTCCCTTCTCAACCTGCCCTGACGAGGCTGCCGTGTTTCACATTTCCCCCCAAGTTCATGCAGGCTGCGCCCAGCCTCCTTTGGCAGGAGGAGGTGTTTGGACTTCATGTGAATTGCTCCCCTGGGACACCCTGAGCACACTGGGGGTGATGCACCCTCCTCAGGAGCAATGCCCCTGCACGGGGGGCAATCCTGTCCTATTTTCAGCATAAAACCCCAAGAAACACAGCCTTGGTGAAAGCACAGGGGCTGTAAGCCTGATCCCAAGGCACCTGGGGCAATCCGCTGTCTTCCTGTTGTTTTCCATGGGATTTGGACTGGGCTAAGTGGCACTGGGTCTTGTCGCAGCGGGTGGGATGACTAGTGATGGGGTAAGGGCTGGGGCGTTTGGATGGACAGGCTGCAGCAGAGCTCAAGAGCTGACCAAGCTCCTCTCCAGACACTGGGGCTTGCCTTCCTCCATGGACCACCTCTGCTAAGTGTCTTCTTGGCCTACAGGAATGGGAGGAAAATCAATTAAAAGAAAGACAATACTAAGGGAGATTTCCAGCCTGATAATATCCCTTTCCCCTTTAGTTGTAGACTTGTTTTTTTTTTTTTCCAATGGAATAGGGATGAATAATCTTTATTAGAGCTGCCTACACTTAGTGCACGTTGGCTGGTGCGCTGGAGCATGATGATAAATCAGGTTGAGCACCGCCTGTGTGCGTGCATGGGGAGAGCACACGAAGGCAGAATGCCACCCGTGCCCACCATCCTGCGCCGGGCATCGCCCGGGGGGTGGTCGGCTCCCGCAGCAGCGTGCTGCCATCACGCAGGAGGCAAGATGGGAGCAGGCAAAGCAGCGCGGGGAGAGGACGTCCTGCAGGGTCCGTGTGCTGGAGGCACGGGCAGTGGGGTGTCATCCCCCGGTGGGGGCTGGGGAACGGGGGTGAAGCCACGGGCAGCACCAGGGGAACCGTCCCTGTCCCGCCACGCTGCCGGCTGCAGGGGATGGAAGCCCCCATCCCTGCTCCCGGGAGGGGGTACCCCGGGAGGAACCCCACCAGCGGGAAGAGCCCAGCCCTCCCCTGATGTGGGGTCTCACCTCAGAGGTCTGTTCGGCTCGTTTCTACCCCCAGACACCTTGCTCGCAGGAGGAGACCTACTTGTTCAAATTCAGGCATTTCTCTCTGAAGTCTATGAACAATCCTGCTCGTACGAAAGTCCACAAGTATGTATCACGAAATCTAAGAAAAATCATGTAAGAATCGGGTTTTTTGTGACCCTGGACACCTGACCGGCACACTGCACTCTGTGCCTGCCCAGGCTCCCTGCAGGGAGAAAAGTTCCTTGTACTTCCTAGGAATCGCCTTCTCTCCTTCTCCGTGTCTGCCCTGACACCAGAAACAAAATGCCTCTTCCTCCGAGAGACGCGTGTGAAGGGGGATTTAGGGGCCACAGAGGGCTTTTAATACCCTCCAGGGCGTCAGGGGCAGGAGAGCGGGATGCCCACGAATGTGGGTGAAGCAGGGGTGGGACACGGTGCAGACAGGTATACCGCGATGTACGGCTATGCCCTCTTTTTTCCCTTTAAAAAGTAAGCACGTCCTTTCAGCTAACCATTGCTTTTACTGCGTCATGCTCAGATCAGACGTGGCAGACGGTGCTTCCCATGCCAAGAACAAACTCTACCCGAGAGAGTCCCTCTCTGCAGACGAGCACCCAAAACGCTCTGCGTGCTCAGAGCATCAATCGATACCGTCCAGAAAATTATTAATAGTCACCACTATTAGCAGAATTGCNACGGGCGGCGTAGAGTGAAAAAGAAGCACATAAACAAGGTCTGGACAGGCCTTGATAGCAAAATGTTTATCTAAAACCTACCCCCACCCAGCTGGCTGCTTGGCCAGTATGAGTCAGCTAATTTCTGGTAGGCTTTAAGCCAGGAATGAGCCAGGGTGGATTAAAGTCTCCACTGTGTTTATCCTTCCTAAAAAATATGAATCCTTGGCCTGCAAGAAAACACGCAGGTTTCACAGCAAAATACAGCCTAGTTCCTCAATGCAAACGTCCCAGTGCATGACCACCAAAGCAGCAGGGCTGTATCTACCTGGTACTCCCTGAGTATGATTTCCAGAGGCAAATCCCACACAACCCCCTCAAAAACAATGCAGAACAAAGGGAGGTGGTCTTTTCTGGGAGCAAAACGCCCGCCCTGCTCCAGCTTACACCCCCCATCCGCCCACAGCTGCCCCCGGTCCCCGTCCCCCCTGACCCCTCCAGCCCCTCAGGGACACACGGACTCAGTGGAGACTTCACAGGATGAGCTTTATTTGACTGTTAGAAGCTGTCAGCTCCAGAGCAGCATGTCAGACGGTGCATGACATGCAGCTGGAGGATGCTGCCGGGGCTTTCCTGCTGACACTTTAGTGGTACTTGCGGGCCAGAGCGTGGGCGACCACACGGACCAGCTTTTGCCAGGCAGCCTGGCAGTCGGGAGTGAAATCCTTGGCGAAGTGGGCGGCCAGGACGATGATCAGGATGTCACCCAGGAGCTGGGGGGAAAAGAGCACCCTTGGGTTAGCAATGCCCAGGAACTTGCAGATCCTCACATCAGCACTCGCATCAGACCCAGAGAAACCTCTGAGCATTTTCTAGGCTTAAAAATGTCCCTGGGGTCCTTTTTAAGATGTACCTTAAGCTTGTTCTCTGCTCTTACTCTAAAGATTCACGTTCTGCTACTGCTATGGGAAGACTAACCAAAAATTCTCCAGAAATGTTGTTGATTACATTTTTCTTTCTCCCTTTTGGCTTCATTTGGGAGTTTCTCCCAAGCAGAAGACACAGCTGAGCATCTGCCACGCGGCAGGGAGCTGGCACGCAGCGCTGCAAAGCTCCCTGGCATGAGCAGCGAGCTGTGCTGACACGGGGGGATCTCTGCCATCCCCGGTGACAAATGTCGGGGTTACTTCCCCACTAGGAAACTCTCAGCTGCAGAGATGTGGGAGCTACAGTTTTCTCTCCCTCAAGGTCCCATTCCTCTTTTGCTTTTGGCATCTAGCCGCTGTCTCTTGCTCCTCGCTCATCTCTCCTCTCTGCTCCGTGCCAGGCTTCGCTCATTCTCCTTCGCTTTCCCCTTGGCTCAAACCTCTTCCTGCTCAACAACTGCTTTCACTTTACTCTCCCCCTCCCTTTCTGCACCGAAACCACCTCCTCGCCGCCTTCCCGTTCCTGTGCATCCTCGCTTGCACCCTCCAGACAGCCTCTCCATAGCCATCACCTCTCACCAAGCTGCAGGTTGGTCCCTTCCCTCTCCATCCCTCTCCTGCATCTCCCCCTTGCCCCAACCACCACCAGCCCCTCTCCCTCCTGCACCGGCAGGTCTAGGGTAAATCCCCCACATGGGGGGGCTCAGGGCAAGGGGAGAAACTGCCCATAGAGACGCAGTGGGGAGGACAGGTCCCCTGGTCGGGAGCGTGGCTCACCCTGAAGTTCTCGGGGTCCACGTGCAGCTTGTCGCAGTGCAGCTCGGACAGCTGGGCAAAGGTGTTCTTGATGTTGTCCAGGTTCTT
>VXBL01006839.1:38640-93036 GCA_013400195.1 Aramus guarauna
GTCCCGGGGGGGGGGGGGGGGTGAGGGGGGGGTGTCCCCGGGAGCGGGGAGGGGGTCAGCCCCTTCCTGCCGGGCACCCGTTTCGCCGCAGGGTACCCGGCCCCCCCCAACGTCACCATCAGCAAGCTGCGGTACACGCGGGCGCGCACCGAGGTGCGGCTGGAGTGGCGGACGCAGGGCGCCGGCAACCTCACGGGTTTCGTGGTACAGCGGCGCCAAGCTAAGAAAACTCCCCGGCGGGCGCCCGGCCCCTGGGAAACGGCCGCTGGCGACATCGAGCCCCACTCTCGCGATCGGCGCGTGGGGGGGCTGGACCCAGCGGTGGTCTACGCTTTCCGCGTCCTGGCCGTCAACCACCGGACGGCCGGGCACCCCTCGGAGGTGCAGACACCAGGTGAAGTGGGCGGGGGATGCTGCTGCCTGCGGGCAGAGCGGGGTTTGAGCAGAGAAAGGCGACGTTTGCATCCCGGTGCAGCCATCAGTAGGTTCCAGAGGAAACGGGCACAGGCTCCCACCTCCCTCGGCTTTTCCGGGCTCTGCCAGGCCCTGGCCGGGGGTGCCCGCTGCCTGCCACACTCCCTCGGGGCAGCTCGTGCCCGAGGGGCTTCGTTCCCCTAATTACCCCCGGGGGGGCCGGGCTGACAGCAGCCCCTCTCTTCCAGCCGAGCCCCCCTTCGAGGCCTACCCGGCAGTGACGGGGGCGGCGGTGGCCGGGATGCTGGTGGCCACCGCCGCGTCGCTCCTGGCCGTGCGATGGGTCGCCCGCCACCAGGACACCCTCCCGCGTGAGTGGCGGGGGGTCGGGGATGGGGGGGGCACGGCAGGACCGCGGCCGCCCACCCCTCACGTCTGTCCGTCCGTCCGTCCATCTGCAGGGCTGCACGACCTGCTCTTCCACACGTGAGCACCCAAAGCCCCTCGCCCCGTCACCGTCATGTCCCAGGGCCGGTGACACCCCCAACTGTGCCCCCCCCAGGGCCGGTCCCAGCACCCAGGAACCCGTCGGCACGCCGGAGGAGACCGAAACAGCTGCGAGCAGCCAGGAGGGAACGGCACCGGCACCGGGAGATCCGGCTGCCCCCGGCACGGCAGCAGGTAACGGCACCCATGGGGCGAGCTGGGGGCTGAGCCCCCCGTCCCGGTGTCCCAGCACCCAGCCGGTGCCACCGGATGCTCTCCCACCCCTTGCAGAGCCGCGGTCAGCACCGCCGGACGTCACCGAGGAGCCACCGGTTAACGTCACCATCACCGTGACGGCAACACCGTGACCGCTCCGGCTTTTCCTCTTTATTTCCCTCTCCTCCCCTCGTTGCACGCAGCAGGACAGGGACGGCACCACCTGCCCGCGCCACATCCCACTCC
Organism: Aramus guarauna; assembly: GCA_013400195.1. NCBI lineage: Eukaryota > Metazoa > Chordata > Aves > Gruiformes > Aramidae > Aramus > Aramus guarauna. The sequence continues at coordinate 40,003 of VXBL01006839.1, forward strand.
TCCCTTTGCATCAATAAAACCGGGAAGGGCCGATGCGTCTCCCAAAATCCGCAACTGGAAAAACACCCGTGCTCCAGAGCCGGCACAAAAACTTGGGGTGGCAAAAGGGCTTTTGCTTCTTTACGATATTTAAAAAGCCGTTGAGGGAGACGTATGATTCTTCCCGGGGCGCAGCTGGCTCGGGGAAGGGAAGGAAAAGCTTTTCTAACCCCAAAAAGTATGGCTACCGTATCGCGATATAGGCCAGGTGGTAAGAAAGGAGGGGGGGCTCCCCCAGAAACCTGGGGCCAGGTTTTACCTCCGTTTTTCGGCACCGGGGAGGTCAGCCGGCTGTACAAAGCAGAACAGGGCGAGGATGAGCCTGCTGGCACGTGGCGAAACCCCCTCCGAGATCAGCCTGGAGCCTGCAGTTACTTCTGGAGCTAAAATAAATATTTAGGCTAAAATAAACATTTTCTCACCACTGGGAGAGGAAAAGAAAAAAAAAAAAAACAACCAAAAAAACCCAAAACCCCAAGGGCCGAAGCTCCGCTCTCAGCCCACGGGCACGTGTCAGCTGCGGTCGCGGACACCGTTTTGGGACCGCAGTGAATTTTCTGCGGTGCGAAGCCGGCCACGAAGCTTCGGTGGGGTAGGGAAGGGGTCCTCACCTTCACCCCAAACTCTCCGTTTCCAGACAAAACCACAGGATGTTCAAAACAGCGGTTGGCGATGGGTTTTCCCGCCCCCACGTGGGTGCAAGCACAGAGGGAGGCAGGTTCCAAGGGAAGGGTGGAGCGGCCCCCGGCTTTCCTTGGCCCTCGTCCTCCGGCACGTGTGAGAAACGGGAATGGTTTGGGGCATTTTCTCCTGTATTTGGTTAAAAAGGTGTCAGCTGAGTATCGAGCGATGAGAACCCGCCTCACTTCAGTGTCAAATCCCCGCTCCTGCCATCAAGCAGCATCACTCTATCAAAACACCCCCAAAAATAAAAACCCAACCCCAAACCCCTGCAAACCCCACATCATTTCAAAATACATACAATTTCCAAAGGAATATTACAGCTTCTTAGGAAAATTTAGTGTCTTTATATGACACAACCATGATAAAAGAGCATGGGCGGGGTCTGATTTAAGTGAGGTTATTTAAAACTGTGGCCAAACCCCAGGTTTTTGGGGGAAAAAAAAAAGCAGCCAGAGGTAAAACCCAACCACTCTCCTGCCAATCTCCGTCGGAAACCGCGGGAAGGTCTTGCGAAGGAAAAATCCGGTGAGGGTAAAGCCGCACGGCGAGGAGCGGAGGAGAAGACCGGGCGTTTAGGAGAGGAGGAGATGGATGAGGAGGAAGGAGCGGGGCACGGCAGCGGGTCCGGGGTAGGTAGCAGTCGAAGCCCACAAATTTCACGCCGCAAGGTCCAGGGTTTGCGGGGAGCTTCGGAATGAGGCAGGATGCACAGCCCTAAAAAAAAAAAAAAGGGGAAAAAAAGAATATATTTGTAAATAATGCTCCCCCAACACTTAAAAGAAGCCCAGATAGAGATGCTGCTACCGAAACGGATCCTAAGAGCTTCCTCCTCGAAGACAAACCGCTCCCCAAAACCGCGCGGCTCGCCACGCCTGGAGCCTCTGCTCCCCGCGGGGTTTGCGGCAGCTCCAGCCAGGCCGGCATCGCTTCCGCCCTTCCCGGCCCCGCCGAGGAACACACTCGCCGGGCAAAAGGGCGGCTGCACACGCGTCGCCTCGGGGAGGCCGTAACTTTAATTTATGCACCTCATTGCGAGGGTTATGCGCTCTTGATTTTCTTTTTTTGGGGGGTGTGTGTGCTTTACAAGCACCAGTTTTGTTTTATTTACTCTGATTAAATTTGGAAAGGAAAACAAAAAAAATTAAATAAATACAAACCTCAGACCCTGCAGTTGACATCGCAACACCTACGTCACGGTGTTTCCGAGGGGCAGGCAGGTTTCTGACAGCCGGGAGCCGCTTTGGGATGACTTGTTTCATTTCAGAGGCCGTTCAAAGCCATTCGTATTCCCTCAAAACCAAGGAGCTAAACTGGATTTTGTCTTCTGCAAGTAGGAAGGTGAGACAGGCTGGATTTTCCCCCACGCTCCTGCAATTATCCGGGTTATCAAACACCTAAAGACACAAACGGTCGCCAAACTCAGCTCTGCTTCTCAAGCTGCCTTGGATGGACTCAGCCCAGGTTCATTTTTCTTATTTATTTTCTTATTTACCCACCGGGTTTCTTCCCAGAGGGACTGAAATACGACAGGAGGCGTTCGTGGAAGGGACGATTCGAGTACCGCGACGCCGAGCTGCCATCGGCCATAAGCACCACTGCGCTTCGCTAAACCCCTGTATCGGACTCCTCAGAAGCGCTTCTCGCGCTGGTAACACCTCGCGCACAAACACACTCCGTATTTCCCATCCTTGTTCTTTATATTATTACAATTCTTTTTTTATACACATAACCAGGCTAGTTTCGCGGTGCGGGGGGAAGGAAAAAAAAAAAAAAAAAAAGGAATTTCAAGGCATAAATAATATAAAAAGGCAACCATTTTTAACAACAAGATACATTCATATGACACTACTACAAAAAAATAAATAGTGACTCTCTCTGTTATAATTAACATCCCTCCATCACTCCCTTTCAGCGATGTGCAGTTACTGGCGTTAAATGGGGACAAGGTCACTTCCTCAGGTTTCCTGCAGCTGGAGCTGCCGAAGGTCCCCAGAACCGTTTAAGGTGACTCCGGATGAATTCCATCCTGGTTTTTCCTTACAGTCCTTCGAAACAGGCTGCAGAATAAGGGGACTCCAGCTCAAAACATGGTTCGACGTTTCCGAGTGCACGCAGTTGTCACCTGCAACGCAAGAGCGGGGCGGGTTGGGGTTTTTTTTTTTTTTTTTTTTAAGTAGATCATTTCTTCTTCCAGCTCAACGGACCCACGAGCCCCAAAAATTCCGATCAATAAAAGCGAGCGACACACTTGGAGCTCAGGCTCGTTCCCGCTGAACCAAGCACCGATATCAAACAGGTCACGCCGATTACACCAGCCCAATTCCCACCTACATTTCTGTGCCTGACAGCTCCGGGCCGTCACGGATGCCGGCTCGTTAGGGAAAATTCCATTAGGGAGCATTTTCAGGAGACCACGGGTATGCCGAGGGTGCGGGCAACCGGGAGCCAGCATAAATCAATCACAGCCTCGTTATCTGGAGCGAGCCTGCTGGGGTCAGAGGCATCAATCACGAGGCCATGACAGCCACGGGCACCTGAGCGTCGTTGTTCCCCTTTTCCGCGATGGGAAAGGCGGGACGCTTAATCTTTCTCGAAAAGCCGGGTCTATTTGTGGGCTTAATTACTGGCTTCTCCGCAATAAATTAAATGCCTTACCATCTGTGTAATCCACGGAGAGCCGGTTCATGCTGTCTCGACAGCAGGGATGCTCCGCTTTCTCCTTGCCGTCCTCCTCCAGCCGGGCGCCGCACTCCGGGACGGTGGAGGCCAAGCACATGGCCACCATGACGTGGTGATTCAGGGGTTTCATCTCCAAACCGTCCTGCTGGTAAGGTGCTACGATGGGCACGACGGGTAGCGCGCTGCTGCCGAAAGTGCCGTTGGTTTTGGTGAAACACCTGCAGACGGGACGCAAGCCAAAGGGGGGTTACTCCGAGCGGCTTCTTTCCACCACTTATCTTGAGAAACTGTAATTTTTAAGCATTTTCCCGTGCGTCATTCACTGTAACAACAGTCAGGGAACCTGCCAAGTAAGTTTTACGTATATGTTTGGATCAATCCTGACATTAAGAAGAGGACTGAGCATTTTTGAATCCCAACAGAGAGCCGAAAGCATTCGGAACACGCGCCGGGTTACTTCCCCCATCAATTGCGACCCGATGACCCGACTCACGAGTCCGTTTCTCCATCAAGGCAGCCCCATAAAACAGGTTTTGACTGCCAAGAAAAAGAGCTCAGGTTTGAAACCCGAACAGCAAACTTTAGTGCCTTGGAAAATAAATACTAAACATTATCAGAGTGAATGCAAATTAGAAAAATATAGGCAGTATTATAAAATATAAACCTCCCTCTGCTGCGTGGCTTGGATTTCAGCACTACAATACGTGCGTAAGGCTGTGAAATTGAAGTTAAACTGCTAAATCAATTGTTACAGCTAAGCTATTTAACATTTAAACAAAAAGGAGCTGGACCTTAAGAGACATGCATACCACTGCAAATGCCTACGGCATTCGGAGCCCCGTGAACAACGTGGCCTCAGCGAACATTTATAGAAGCAATTCCTACGTAAGAACCCCCCCCCAAAAAAAAACTTCAGTGTGGTTTTATACAAAACCGTAATTACTCCCAAAACACGCTGTGTTGCGTGGCGCAGAACTGAGACGGATCCGCAGATAAAAGAATCGAAATAAGGACGAAGAGCGTTCAAACCCACCGCGAGCCAGCGATACCCTCAAATGTCCCCGAGAAGGCTAAACAGGCTTCAACTTTTTTTTACATGCTGATACAGCTACAACTCAGAGCATTACTTTTATTTTTGCTGCCAAATTTAATTATATCCATCACCCGTTCTGCTCAGGGTGACAAGCCTAACGCGTCTTGCTGGTTATCACTGGGATGCTGCCTAAGCCCTGGGGTTTTGAGATTTAAAAATCGAGAGCTGAGATTTGGCTTTTCAGGTGCTTATCTGGTAGCAGAATGGGGTTTTTTAGAGGGATTCTGGCCCAGAATTACGCAGAATTGATCGTTATATTGCTGGAAGAGGGCAGAAGATAGACTTTGACATCATCAGTGACAGGGTATCAGCCGTCAGAGCCTACCAAAGTAGATGGATTTAAAACTGGGAGACATTAAGCCTGGAAATCACAGTTAAGGTCCTGCCCAAAGTCCCCAAAAGCACTTTTATCCCATTAAAATGGTTGTGGCGATGCATAAAACCATCACTCGACGTCAAACTCGCTTGGAATCCTCAGTTTATACTTTCACCTGAAAACCACGATCGATACTGCCAGAACTGAAAGAGCAACAAAACATCCACAAATAACAGAAATAAACTTTCTCGAGGAGGAACCGGAGCAAGTTTCCCCTCCAGCAGATTTTTCACTGGCAAAGCCAGAACACAGGACAAGGGGGGGGGATCGCCCCGGGAGCCCGCTCCCCTCCCAAACGCCGTGGGACGGAGCAGCACCAACCTTCATTTTCAACCTTCCCTCCTCTATTTTGTCCTTCCGCTCCCATAACTGCCTCCAAAATCATTATTCCAAATACCAAAATACCACAGAAGCCACCGAAGAATCCACATGAAACACATCTGGTCTTCAAACAAATCCATTTATTAGTTTGCATTTCTTTCCGCAGAGGTTTTGACTGCACTCACTTATTATTAAAAAAAAAGAGAAACTCATTTTAAATGTTTGGTTTTGCATGTTTATGGGGCTTTCTTTTTAAAGACACAGAGGTCGGTGAAGTTCTTTGTATCACTGTACGGGCTTGAATGATATTTCAAGACAGCAGTTCAGCTTTTTAAGCTTAAATAACCACGTTTTGATGGAAACTAGCCATTGGTATATCCAGAGCAGCATGTGTGTGCACAGTGACGTAAAATTCCTGCTGCAGAAAACACATTTTTGTATCAATTCTCAGTGCTAAAATCCTACCAAACTATAATCTGACTTAAAAGGCCACACCAGCATAATTTAAAAGAGCTGGAAAACCAGACTGATACTGGTTTGAAACATGCATTTCAGATTTCTGACCAGAATAAAGCCAATTTGCAAAGAAGAGAGATCTGCAAAAACGTAAATTAGTTTTAGTGCAAAAGCACCAGAGAAGGAGGAAAAAAAAAAATAAAAAAATCAGTTCTCAATCCTAACGTAACAAGCGTAAACCGCACTCGTCTTACCGGCTTTGTCCACAATAGCAAAGTGAGTATCCACGCTTCAGCAACTTCTACCTCTGGCAAACCTCCACAAGCAGTTACGAGAGCATAAAGTGCTAATTTAAACAGAAGACCGAGGGATTTCACCACCATAATAATAAAACCTGCTCTGAGATGACTATTGCTGAAAACAGCCATAGCAGCCGGCTATTAAATACGCTAAAACCTTTAGGATTCATTTGCACGTGGTCACAACTCAAACGACTGCTAAATTCGACCCGAATCGGCAACAACTCCAGGCACTCGGTGGAAATAGGCTCATTTTAGGAATTAGTAGCGCCGAGGCGGAATGTACGAGCAGGACCACGCGCACCTGAAAGGCTCACGAGTTGGAGACCGGCACCCTGCTAGAGGTGTTCCCGACCTTCCTCTGCGATCCCGCGGGTGTTTTGGGGAGAATTGCCCGGTTTTAGTACACGAGGTGCAATAACTCGAGGGTAGGACAAAGCACGGGTCCTCTCTGCGCAAACAAGAGGGTGAAACATACGGGGAAAAGACTCCCAGCCCCAAACTCCCACTTGCCAAAACCTACCAGCTTGACTGCGCTAACCCACCAGGTCTTTCTCCTCCTCCTCTTCCTCCCCCCGGCCACGCGTCCAGCTCCCTGGTCCCGGGTGTAACGCTGAGGCACGTTTCTGGTCCTCCCCGTTCCCCTCTCCCATGTCCTCTGTCCGTTCCCCCAGCCCCAGGAAGGGAAGGGAACAGTCCCGGCTGCGCAGCTCTCCTGCCAAACGGAGGTTAATGGTCCCCTCTGGGGTAGGCAGCTGTAAAGGACAACTTGTTTCTCTATCAGGCGGTCAAATATAGAACAGGGATGTGAAAATTCAAAGTTCAGACTCTGCTGATGACCCATCTGGGAGAAACGAGTTGCAGAGGACGGAACCCTTTCTCTCTGCTTTCTTAAGGGGGGGAAAAAAAAAGAAAAAAAGTGCAATTAAAAATTTAAATATACTTAAAACTGGAAGGCAAGCTCTTGATTACGGCGTAATGAATACAGCATGTTGCTAATTACTGCCAGCGGAACACATCTTGATGGCTGCTGTTACTCAGCCGGCCTTGAAAACAGACAATTGGCTTGTAAGGAAATAGTACCAGCTCTACCTGCAAGCAGCAGCCCGTCTCCATCACACTCTAACGCATGTATTTATGGAAGGAGGAAGAATTTAAAGGCCATTATAAACTATATTTTCAAAAGTAAAACCACGAAAATAAAGCAGACAGGTTTTCTGCCTTCAACAACGGCTTAATTTCGACTCGACTTCTCCAGATGTACACCTAAGGGCAGCTGACAATTTTAATACGACAGAAAATTTACCAGTCAGAGCAGTCCAGCATGTCTGACTTTCAGTCCTATTTTTAGTCATTAAAATAACCAGAGATTCAGTTAGAAGCCTGGAAGGATATTCTTTAACACTTTCAAAAGAGAAAAACCTTGTAAAAAAAAAATAATCCAGACTCCCAGCTACAAGGTAGAAGACAGATTTTTTCCCTTATTCTAGACAAGAATCCTTTTTCTCACGCACAAAAAGTATCCCACACTGACAATGGCTGGCCAAACTGCTCCTGAAGAACCTCAAACCCTCTGTTTTACAAAGAATAGCGCCGTGAAAGCAAAGCTGCGACTAGTTCGTTGGCGTTCTTCAGAGAATGGCAGGAAATGTAAAATACAGAAGACCAATTAAATCCTATTTGACGAACTCCATATGGAATGATTTTGTTATCTCAAAACTGAAGAAAACGCAGGAAACAAGGGGGTTTTTAAGAACAAAAATATCCAGTGCCCAACCTGCCTCGCTTCCTAGAGGGCATCAGAGGGGTATTTGGAGTAAAACGAGCTCTGGAAGTTTAATAACTCGTTTTATTCCATCCCACAGATAATCACAACTGCTCTCCTTGAGCCACACACTGACGTCGAGCTCCTCCGTACCCTCGGCCAGGACTTAAGCTCTCTGCTTCCATTTGCCCCGGCTTTACCGGAGCGCACGGAGCGAGGGCTTTTGCTCGCGACGGTCCTGCCTTCGCGCGAGTTTTACATCACCTGTTATTGTTCCGACAGTTTCGGCAATTGATGCACTCAGAGGGGTCAGCCTGCGGCACCGCTGTGTACATCCCACTGCCCTGCAGCAGGAAGGATAAAGAAAAAAAGTTAAATAAAAAAAAAAAAATTAAAAAAAAAAAATCAATCGCTGTTCAAACAAGAGACAGTCACTGAGAAGGTAGCTCGGCTCGAGCTAGTGGCCCAAGCCCCTTCACTTCGTTTTCAAACTCTAATCACCTTATCAATCTTCAGATCCGTGCCCCGTAACGTGGCACAGCAACACTGAGCTATTATATGAAGTCAAGCGGAGGGTTTTTGCCAGCACGTGTGTCAGAGAAAAGTAAATAACTGCAGCTTAGACAAGTATGCGGTAATTTCCCTGGTCTGTTTTCGGCTTAATACACTCAGGTTTAATTTAATAAACACACTGTAAATATGTTTATTTTTAACACCGATGACAGACATGAAAGCAAATTGCTGTTCATTAGCAAACTGTGCCCATTCGGGGAGACAGAGTATTAAATTTGCAGGGCTGATGTCACAACATAAACCCATCCCACTTTCCTGTAATTACTCCGATTAGATCAGTTTACTTTGCTACACTGATTTTTGAACCATTTAATATTTTTACAGATGGGGTAATTCCTCAGCCAGCAATGACTCTGGGTGAGAGGGATTTTGTGTTGTTAGTTTTGGCTGAAGGGGCCATTACAAGCAAGTAAAAATGCCCAGATTAACACATACCTCATTGTTAAAGACTAAGGCGGACACTGATGCGGGAGCCGCTTGAAAACGGTGCTGCGCGGCCGGGCTACCACTCCGTGTTTCGGGAGGGGAGCCAGTTTGGGAAAGCTCACCTGATTTTTTGAGATGTCAAGCGGCAGGTAACTTCTAACAAGCCCTATTTCCGCAAAAACAGGGCTTATCCTTACGGTTTTCAGGCCGCTGGGTCCGATAGGGAGCACTGAGGAAATGCCTAATTAGTCTTGATTGCCATCCTGGCCAATTTGTCTCTTCCTCGTTTAGCCCAATCAATGGAACAATAAAGAGAGTCCTAACCAAGGATGAGAACATCCCGTTCCTCTGCGTGCCAGTCCCGGTCCTTCGAGGTGGGAAGAGACTGCATGACTCAAAAACTTTCGATGACGGGGAGGGGGGAAAAAAAGAAAAACTCAACCCAGGCAACGATGCGTAACGAGACAGCGGCATTGCCGCGTCCCATCTCGTCACGCAGAGGAGCTCCAAGTGCCAAGACCTGTTACCACATGCAAATTTCCTTCAAAAAAAAATTAAAAATAAAAACAAGAGGGACAAAACAGCAACGCGAGCCCCCGAGCTTTCTCACAAGCACCGCAAAAAATCTTCTTTCTTATACAGTTGGAGAGTTTCACCCACCGGGAGGTTGGACAGGTCCAGAAAACACGGTTTGGGCCTCGGTTGCTCTTGAAAGCAGCCAAAACCCGGCCTTTTTTGCTACACGAGCAGAGCGAAGATGGAATCAGGTGCAGAACCAACTGGGCTGGACTCAAAGCTGGAGTTAACTGAAGTGGCAACTACTGTGCAAGTGCTAATTTGTTGTTCAATAAAATGAAGTGCTTGTGTTCAATTACTAACACAAACAATAGCCCTATTTTTTTTCCCTCCAGAAACAGCATGGGTTATTCAGACTTTTGAACTTTTTCTTTCAGTTTTCCTGGGCAATGTTCACAGTTTTGAGTAAGTTTAGTAAGCTTGAATGCAAGCCATCTGTTTCCATAGACAATAATGAAATCATTATTCTCTCTTGGAAACGGGACACATTTCAGCAAATGAAGTATTTTTCCACAGCGTACAAAGGCTGGATTGCAGACTTAAATTAGTTTTTAATTTTATTTTAAATTTCAAAACAAAAAACGAGCCTGTCTCAACAGACACAAACAAGGGACTGAAAAAAAAAAAAGATGACAGCGTTATTATGTTGCTGCGTTTTGAGATGTATGGGGCATTTTATTTTATGGAACCTCCTGCTACATTCGTGCTTTGCCATAATTAATAGCATTGCTTAAAGTTACAGATCTGAAACAGGTGGGGGAAAAACGGGTGATCCATAAAGCTGCAGAATAAGCAGCTATAATTAAATCTATTTAACTTGAAGATTGAGAAATACCATATGTACAAGTAAAGTATCTCAGCCCAGTACTGAAGCATTCTCAGAGCTTACATGCTGTTAGGAGGAGGGTAGAGGCAGATTTCCCAGAGTAAGTGGAATTCTTGCTGTCATCTGATATTCTCCAATGAAAACCATGATGTTTGGATCACAAATATCAGCCCAGTTGCTTCCTCTGGGTTTAAATAATTTAGTGGAACTGGCTGTTATCAATGGGTGAGTATTTCCCCCACCCGAATTAAGTCTGCTTCCACAACCTTTGAATAAATCCCATGGCTGAGCCTTCCACCCGGCATAAGACCTTACGTTCACAAGGTGGTGGGGATGTTCGTAGTCCACACGCGTCCTGGACAGGGAGCTGGTGTGTCCCGGGTACGGCCCGGCTCCTCCGTTCATCATCCCGTTAACTCCGTTAGCAACTTTATGATGGACATGAGGACAGCCGTTGCCGAGGCCGCCGTTGCTTATGAAGTTTCCATGGATGCTGCCGTTGACTCGGCTGGTGCCAGGTAAGGTCGTGTACTCGATCACCTGCCCGTTGATATCCGCCCCTTGGTAGAGATAGCCAGGAGGCTCGTATTCTGCAAAAGACGTTATCGCCGGAAGCGTATTTATTGCCAAATGAGAAGTTAAACGAGCGTCTCTAAGAAACAAAAGAAACTCATTTTCTCTTTCTACAGTTTTTGTAAATTAACTGTAGTATCTCAGTGCTTAGTATACAAACGTAGAAATGGAAAAGAGCCACATCCTGGAGAACAGACGGGGAACGTGGGTCTGAAAGGACTCAGCTGACATCTGTCACTAAGGAAGAGCGTCCTGAAAATGGGCCATTTGTGTAATCCATAGACCCTCTGCTATCTGCTACGAACTACTTCCAGAAAACATCTCTGGGCTGCAGTTGAAGACACTATCTTATCTTGCGAGCAGTTTTGTTCCATTTCTTTGTCAGAGAGTAAGGAAATTTAAAAATAACCACGGGCCGTGGAAAAAGTAAGGCTGATTTATGCATTATGAACAGAAAAGATGAGTGAAGGGGTTCTGCTAGCACAGAATCGTTTGGGAGTACAGAGCACCTTGCAAAAGGGTCTGCTCAAGTCTATCTGAAAACAGACAGGTTTTCCTTATTAATACCTCTCTTGGACATTGAATTCCATTTTACTGTGAAGGGACCGAGAGGTAACAAGGGATTTGTCCTCCAAGCGCCGCAAGTTCTTTTCCTTTCCAGATACACACGAGAGGGAGAAATACGTTTTGACAAGTACTTAGGATTACACCCAAGTTCTGCCACCGCGAGCAGCAGAAACCTAAACAGGTGCTTAAAGTTAAACGTAAGCTGAAGCAACTTCATTTCACGCACTGTTCTTGGGGTGAAACGGCAGCACAACCATACAGCAATGCAGCAGGGCAGCAATGCAAAGAAATAGAAACATTGCTGCTCTTTTAAAAAAAAAAAAACAAAAACCAAACAAATCTTCACCTAAGACACACCTAGAAAGTACAAAAATAATATAAATAGAGGCTCCAGTTGGCTTATAACAGGAAACCACTTCCCATTCATAAAATTACTAATTTTACTCCGATAGTATTTTCATCGTGAAAGGAAACCAAAAATAACTCACTCTGCATGGCGTTTTGCTGCCGGTTCTTCCACAGGCACATGGCAATGAAAACGATGAGGATAAGGACCATCACCCCAAGGACGCAGCCCACGATCAGGTACAGCATGTCGCTGCTCCGAACGGGGCCGTTGGAAGGCCCAGCTCCGCTTCCCCCAACCCGATCAGGGGGATTCGGTGGCGTACTCAGGTCTCTCACCGGATATTCGGATGCTCCCGGCGTGCGTTTCACTGAAATAGAGACACAGGTAGGAGGAGGACGTTCGCTAAATGCGTTTTCTAAATGCGGTATTTTCGTTATGTAATGAAAACAATTACTGCCAAGTTAAAATCCTAATGCCTCAAAGAGAAAGCTTCCAAGTCAATATTAAAACCTGCGACGAGAAGGCCAACTACTATTGGGTAATAACTATTTGCCTTGGAAAATGGTTATTTTCCAGCTTGCTAACCCTCTCATTGAGGTCACTTGAAACTTTAACAAGCGACTCGACGTACGCACGGCTAGAACCGCGCTAGCTCTCAACTTGAAAGAGTGCAAATCTTTCCTCTTCTGAGGTCAGGAAAAACCACAACATGCATTTCTATCACCTAACCGCTGCCAGATGACCTACTTTTATCTGACGTGAACACTGCTAACCCCGTTTTCAAACCCATCCTATATTTAAGATACTCCGAGCTGAGCAGAGTATCACCGAAAACGAGATGCTAGTTGAAGGCAGGAATTAAATTTACATTAGTTTTCAGCACTAAAACCCTAACAGAGGTGCCTGGCTTAGGAGCGGAGCGCACACCAGCACCTCCATGATAGATAAGCTGGATCACCCCCGCAAGCCTGGAGGAGATGCGGTTTTAAGGAAGAGTCAGTATGAATGACAGATTGCAGTTTGCCAATTTTAAAATTAGGGAAGAAAGTTATATTCCTTGCAGGAGGAAAACCAACCATGCGTGTAGCCTGAAAGCCTGCAGCTCCTAGCCCTTCGTTCAAAGGCTTCACTACGAACTTAACTAAATTTTGATGCTTCCGCTCCTAGAGGGCTTTTCTTTTTTTTCTTTTCTTAAAAACATTTTTTCGTAGCACTGCATTTGAAGTTTACTGTCTGCGTTTTCCCTTTACAGCCTTACTTGGTTTTAGAGATTAAAGGAGACAGGAATTCTTCGCAAAATAAATGTGACTGCCATATCTGACACTTCCAGAGAACAGTACAAACTTTGTGCCAGAGGCATGCAGGATTAGCGATGGAGGCAGCCAACATAACCATCAATTGCTGTGGTCTGCACTTATACAGCGTGTCACGGAGCCCCGAAGACATAAAACAGACGTACAAATCAATTCTGTCATCTTCAAGAGCATGGTTGTCTTCTAAGGGGAGACTATCAGCACAGCAAAGAAAAAAAAACCAAAAAAAAAAAACCCAAAACCTAACCCAGAACAACAATACTATCTCTTAGGCCAGGCAAATCTGCAGGGCTCTGCTAAGAGCCTTTCTGTGGAGTGCAAAATATCAGTTTCCATATGCTCCAAACAATCCCAGCTTCGGAAGACAAAACAATCCTCCAAAACATTCCAGAAAATTACCGTCCTCAGCGCAGCTGACTTTTGCACTGCGAAAAAAATTCGACCCAGCGGATATTTCATGCCGCGAGACGCCACCTCTGCAGGGTCCCTCAGGCAAGCGGACACACTATTTCGGCGCTCACCTTTGGTTTCGCAGATCATCACGTTGCTGTACTCGCTTTCACCACCTTCGTTATAGCACTGCATTTTAATGTCGTAAGATGTTTCTGGCTGCAGGTGATTTATCAAGTGCCATTGCTTCGTACCTATGGGGGGTGAGAGGGGAGGGAGAAAAAAAAAAAGAATCAACTGGATTTCATTTACTCGCACGAGCCAGAATTAGGTACGAGGATGTCGCAGCATCTTTCTCCAGAAAACGTAGCAGGGGTTTTGCAGCTCTTCCTGTGAGCACAAAAGCCTTTATTAAGAATTTATGGACTTATCTGAAATCATAAGACTCTCATTGTCTTACGAAATCGATTTAGAAGAACCTTTTGCTGAATACAAGGGGTTTTTTTATATTAAAAAGGAGGGGTTATTTTCAGTGTTTTCAATTGATTTTTAAAAACATCTCTTTCTCTACAAAAAACGTAAGTCGCTAAACTCCAGAAAGAGACATCCAAGTTCCCAGCATCCGAACATTTAAAATCAACAGCAGTTCTCTGCACCTTAAGTATGAAACTGCTGAAGGCATGGGTTTAGGATGGGTTATGCTGGCTATTTACAACACGCGGGGCAAACAACAAGGAAAAACTGGCACAGAAAACAGATTTAATTTGGGAGAGGGGAAAAACTTTGTGGTGCTCAGACCCTCTCCCAGTTTGCCGGACGGCAGGATCCCTAGAGATGCGAGGCAGCGACTGAAGCCGCCCGTTTTTTCGCAGGAACGATACATCTGGGTTGCTCAACTTAGCCGAAACCACAAATAATTGAACGTGCATTTTATTAAGCGTACTAGGAAACAAAATTAGACAGCGAGGCTGTCTCTCGCGCTGCCTGCCCCTGCAGAGCCGGATCCCAAGCCAAGCAATCTTCTCTAATAGGATGGTTTTGTCATCTCTGGCTCCCGGCCAGCATTTCATTTAGACACCCTCCTGAAGTACTGAGCACTTCAATATAAATCACTCTCAGTTTTTACTTTCACGGGCTTGTGACAAATTTTAATAAACAGCGACCCTTTTTTTTTTCTTCTTTTTTTTTTCTTTTTTTTTTTTTTTTTTAAAGGGAGTTTAATTAACTGTTTGAGCGCTCTTAATCCTTCTTGGAAAATACCACCTTGAACTGTTTCCACTGTTTCTAAGAAACTGTCATACCACCTACTGATTTAAGCATTAATAAAAAAATTAAAAAAAAATAATAAATAAAGCCTGCTTGGCTGGCGGGGGCTGTCACCGTGACTGTTGGAACTTCCCCAGGACCCAAGCCCAGGTACAGATACCCCTGTCTGGCTGAAAAAGGGCAGGGGGTACCCAGGAGGACCCCACCTCGGTTTTGGGGTCTCGGGAGGGGATGCACCGCACGGTCGGAGCTCCGTCCCTTGCGCGCCGGGCGGCCCAAGTGAGGGCAGACAAACCCTGGCTGAAGCTGGAACCGGCCTTTCCCTAAATCGCACGTTTTCCCAAGATTCATACTCGGTTTTCCCGTCGCCCCCACCCCCAAGCATTCCTTTCGGTAATTACTACACCAGGTTTTAGGTTTCCGCTTCAAACCATTAGTGGAACTGGAATCAGTACAGGCACTTTAACTGTCCTCTTCGTGCACCATTAGCAAGGAAAAACATTTAAACAACTGACATCAGACTGCATTTACATTTAAAATTCAATCTCCAGGACCCTCGAAAGAGAGAAATTCAGACCATCGGATGCAGGACAGGGCTGATTTTGCTTTGCTTTTGCTTAAAGATACCGAGGAGCCATCTGAGTCAAGCTTTGTGCTTGGGTTTTTTTTTTTTCTTCAAATAAAATCTGATTTTGCCTGTAGCGGCATTTATAAGAAAAAAAAAAGTCTTCTGCCGAGTTTTGAATGTCTCGAAAGACAAGACTTAACAGGAAACGGTAAGGAAAGCCTACGGCGAGTACTTAGCTAATACAGGCATCACAACACTTTTTCCACAACTCATGCAGTCATTTCAAGATAAAATTCCCTGTCAAAAAACAGACAGATTAATTCAAAGGTAACGGGGAGGGGGGGGAGGGAGGGAAGTGAAGACCAAGTGATTTATGGCAAAAATACCTTAAGTCACACATTTCTCTACATACTTCAGATCAAATGCTTCCAATCGCACTTTAATTGAAAGTAGCTCTCTTCCCCCGCCCCAAAAAGCTAATTTAGGGGAGCACAGTAAAGAAAAGTTGAAGTTTAAATATTTCCACCAAATGAGTTTCTGTTCCAGGCTTTGGCAGAGCAGAGCAGCTGCTAATGGTTTCAGACTGCCACAAAGAGTTCAATGCACACACAGTCAGGGGAAAAAAAAAAAAAAAAAAAAATCAGAAACAAGCTAATTTCACAGCACAGTGGAGCCCACTTAAACAACTAACTGCTTAGTGTATAAGATTTATAAACACACAAGTTCTGTCTAGCAAAGGCTAAAATACATTTGCAGATGAAGGTACAGAGTGCATAAGCTTCTTTAAAGCAATCCTCCGAGCCGAAACTCTGGATCTTTAATAGCTTTATAGTGTGCAAAAGCTTATGTCACGCATCAAAGTACTATGCGGAGTATTGTCTAGCAGGGGAAAATTTTCAAAATAAAAGGTCCATTCCTCTTGTAACTGAAATAAATGAGGGGAAAAAATAATGAACGTCATCGGGACAGAATGAGATCACTAGGTTTACTCAGCCCAAGCAATAAGGACATTAAGCAAAATATTTTTAAAAGGGTTTTCCACTTCTGGACTAATATAGACATTATCTAATAACTTCTTCCAGGAAAATGATGATCTAATATGCATGGGGGGCGGGGTGGGGGGGGGAAAAATCACCTGATTAAAAGGCAAAATGAAGCACAAACATACCTGCATTTGCAGCTACTACAGCACTTGAGGCTAAAAGTAACTTCCTTATAGCAGGATAAGTAATTAAGGTATGAGGAGAGAAGGGCAATTATGCACAAGGTACTGCCTAGCTTAGAAAATCCACACTGGGGTAAACCATCTTAAAAGCCAGCTAGTTATTAGTACAGTCTGTAACACAGATGCGCTTACCCTGGGTTAAATCTCATTTACGCCGCTTACTCTTGACTCAACTACTTTAAACTAAACCAGTTTAAACAGATCTGCATTAAGGATTTGCAGCGGTGTAACAAGACAAACTTAAACCCCGTATTTAATTCTCAAGTTTCCATGTAGAAGAGGCTGCAGAAGGAAGAAACAAGTTCATGTGTGGGCAGAACTTGACATTATGTAGTTGAGATTAGCTACTTCTGTGAAATATATTGTAAAGACTTAGTTTGGGAAAAGCAGTTTAGATTTCATATAAACACAGCCAACATGGCTACACGATGTTCTTCCCCATCGAGTAGTGTTATTAAGCATGCGTATACTGCACCGTACCTTCCACGATATCCCTCTTGTAGTCGCTGTCGTTGTCGCTGTCTGTAGGTCGGTAATAAATATAAAATCCCTGGATGGGCGTGTTGTTGTTGCTTGATGTAACATACTAAAAGAGAATTTTAAAATTAGAGAGCGTTAGAGAAGAAAAATTTTAATTGAGTCCTGCCGAGTTGTCATCGCTGAATATCTTATCACCTTGAAATATGTATTTTTTTGTTTTTAAATAAGGTTGTGCAAGCGAGGTGTAGGGGGAGGTTTGCACAGAAGCTACGGCGCAGAAGAGGATTATCAGTTGCTGTGGATGTGCCGACACAGAATAGGATAAGCACAACGCCAGGGCTGCAGGACAGCTCTCTGCCACTGAAATCCTTGCACCAGTCGAAAATAGGAGGGTAGCACAGGGACAAGAGATTGAGCTGGGGCTGATGCTTTCCTCCCACATCGCTTTCCAAACCGTCGATTAGGGTTTGACCACGAACGGCCTGAAAATTTGCGTGATTAATGGAAATGGAAAAGGTAAGACCATTTTTTGCTTCAGAAAGAGTTAAGGTCGCTCTAAAATTCAGCTCAAGTATATTTTACTTCAAGTTATGCAGCCTCCTGAGGAACTAGAGGTTATTTTAAGTTTATTATCCTTAACATCTCTTCAGGCTGAGCTAGCAGAGCAAACTAACACTGGGAACTCTACACGTTAAATCCTCCAAAGTATACCAGGGGGTTAGATTTCAAAACAAGAGCAAAGAATTTCTGTGGGTTTCAATAAGGACTTTAAAGTACTTGTTTACTTTAAAGACAAGGTAACAGGGGAAAGGAAAACGTTTCTCTAACATGAAACCTCTACTGGAAGCGAGGGAAGACGGCGGGTTTTAAACGCAGCGCCCACTTCCAGCCGTCACAGCCTGGATTGACAAAAGCACCAGGAATTGCAGCAAACGAAGCCAACTCGCTCGCAACTCGGGGCACGAAGGGGGGTTCGGACAGAGTTAAGCCCACCGGTGCCTCTTGATACGTCCGTGCCAAAGCAGGTGGACCGAGGCGGCTGCAGCCTTTCACGGGCGCTGCCAGTTGGGCTCACATCTGGCGTAAGGCGAGGAGGTGGTGTGCAGCATCCCCAGGGAGCTGGAAGGGGAGGCAGGGCTGCCTCCGAGGAGGAAAAAGGGTTTGGAAGCAGGGTGCAAAGGGCTGGAGAGGCATACGGCCCATTAAGTTCCGCCATTTTACCATACAAGCATGAAATATCTAGGGAAGAAATCACCTCCGAGTCTCGATGGGGAAAACCACCAGTCGCTACTCTGCGATCCTTGACTTTGAAAAGCCAAAGCAGTAAAAATTGGCCTGAAACTGTGAGAAGAACAGGAGACAATTATACCTACCGTCCACTTTAACATGATCTGAGTGTCACTGATGGCTTCGGTGTAGGCGATGTGAGGTCCCGCGATAGGGCGGTTGGAAAACCGGCTCGTAAATCCGGCTACTTGGTAAGGGCGAGATGCTGCGCTGCGTGGGCTCTCCCCATAATTGTTCACAGCAATCACACGGAACCTATACATTTCTCCTTTTAAGGGAAAAAGTGAAAGAAAGATGACGTTGTAGCAAAACAAGCACTAGAAATAGGATTCAAGGAGAGACTAAACAGATTAGGAAGTACTTTTTGCACAACATCCAGTTAGAAAAAAAAAAAAAAAAAAGTAGGACTCGTTGCCACAGACTAATGTGGACATCAGAAATATAAACAGCTTCTAAAAGCGGTTAGGGAAATTCACTCAAGAAAAATCCAAAGGCTGTTACACACAAAGATGAAGATGCCTCCATCAGCTCAGGAAGTCCCTAAACTGCAAACTGGTGGGCGTTGAGAAGATGCTTCACAGGATAACCATCATCATCATCTGTTCTCCCCTAACTCTTGGACTCTTTCCCCGAGCTTTCAGGGCTGGACATTGGGAGAAATCAGGACAGACCTTTTTCCATTAACGTGTTTTTCTCTTTTTTGCATTCTGAGCGCTTACTAGAAGGACAATTAAGTTAAAAATAGCAATAATACACAACCCTCCTCTCCACATGAACAAGTATTAAATTATGGTGGGGGTTTTTTTTCCACTTGGAAAGCCAGAAATCAACTCGAATTCACGTAATGAGCTCCTATTCCACACAAAAATCCCCCAACTGACTGGAAAGGGGATAATCCAAGCAGAAGTCAAAATGAAAGAACCAAAGAGTTGCAATATTCTCTCAGCAGGAATGCAGTCATCTAAGACAACAGCAACAACAGCTGAGGTGAAGGAAAGATCATTTTTTTAATACCTGGCTCCAAGCTACGAACTTCCACAGACAGCTTGGAAGGAGAAATGTTATCAGCTGCAATTAGCCAGTCGCTGTTTCGGCCCAGGCGTTTGTACTCCACTTTAAAAGCAGTGATGGGGGAGCCGCCGTTTGCTCGGGGTATCCACGTGACGTAGACGGATGATTCTGATGCTGTGGAGATCGTGGGTCGGTCCGGAGCTTCTGGAACTGAAGTGAGAAATTCAGTTATGAGAGGATTAGTCTCAGTTGAAACTTCATTTTCTGTAGCAACCGATTAAAGTAGTTGCTGATGATTAAATTAGACTTCATGTATCATCAAGCAGAATCTTAAATCCTCCTGTAATTACTATTCCCCTTGCTCTTCTGGAAAAGATGCTTGAAGAGCAGAAAACAGAGGAATCAATTACTTTATCAATATAGTAATCAAAAAAGATACGGTGTTACACTACCCCAATCCTCTCTACATGGAAACAGGAAACATACACTAAGTGAACAGGAAAAATTTGGTTATCGTTTTCAAAACCCCCCAAATTCCCCCCAGACCCAACGAGACTTCAACCCATCCCCAGTAACGAGCACCGCGTGGCCAGAGAAATGAGAACGAAGAGCAAACAAAGCATGCGACGAACGCTATACTTACTGAACTCACTTGCAGTTACAGACAGCAGTGGAACAGAGAGAACGGAAAGAGGTGGCGTTAGTAAATCTGGCGATAACCATTCTGACAACCGAGCAGAGCTGTCAGGCTTTACTAAACCAGCTCGTATTTGTTAACACGGAGCGGGTCACTGACGAGAGGGGGAACTGAGCGTTTGCAGCTGGGCACACGTAAAGTGTCCCCCTGCGCAGCTCCTCCGATATTCGGCACTGTCACAAGCGTGCAACGCTCAAGCTCCTCGCCTGCATTACTAAACCTCTCTGCTCACCATCGGTTTTACACAAAGTTTTTAGAGGCCAAGTCACCTCTGAGGTCTCAGACCCCAAGTAAATTTGTCTGAAATCAGGTCAATGAATTAAAAGGCTGGGGTGGTGAGGAAAAGGACTATAACCATGCTGTTTGCACTGGAAACCAGGCTAAAAATCACACCTGCTGGGAAGTGGTTGTATCTTCGTGCCATCACAAATAAGCCTAGCCCTGGGAAGCCGCAGGAAAACATTCAGAACAGATATAATCCACTTTGAGAACTTAGAACTCTGATAGAGGCATCTCCCATTTCCCCCCTTCTTCTGGATCTTTCACAGGGGAAGAGAAACCCAGAGTATTTAGCAAAAAGCAACAGCAGGTTTAAATATGAGCAGCAAGAACTTGGCTTATACGTGAAAAATCCTATTTTTTGAGAGCCGCACATGCAGGTAACAGAATCCTTGCAAATACTGTACGTTCACTAGATTAGGGCATGCGTTTGCTAAATTCAAAGCTTCAAATACCCAACTGCAGGTGCTGAAGAAATGCACTACTACTTGGTGACATAACACTGCGGTGGAAACCTGAGGTATTGAGGCAGGTACTTCAAACGCTAACTGGAATAAGGTAACCTTTCAGTTAGTTCCGAAGTACGACCTAGGATCTTTTACTCTGGAAACACACAGAACAGAAAATCTAGCAGAAATCTGACTTCCCTCACAGAATTCCCACAAAAGAGGAAAAAATACCTGTAATGAAGAAGCCTAGGGAATAAATAGGAGCTAGAAGAGGTAATACAAGCACCTAGAGCAGCTATAAACACAAATTAACTCAGATGCACCTGCTTGCAACGCCACTTTTAGCACACAGATTACAAACCATCCATACACCTACCTCCGCTGTGCCGAGACAGGTCTGGAAGGACAACACCAAAATTATTTGTCCCTTCGTGAACGACGGGATGTTTAGGAATGCCTACCGGGGGAGACGGAGCCTGCGTGTTTTTCGATGATGATGCTCTTTCTAAGAAAGATTTGATATACGGTACATCAGCTCAGTGGACTTTTGGCCTGTGGCAGTACGTATCATGAATACATCGCATTTTTAATAAAATTTTAAGCTATCTGGTTCTGGTACATTAGTATGAAAAATATCTGATTGTTTACATGCTTAAGAGTACAGCCAGCAGTGTCCAAGCTTGAAAGAAAAAAAAATTGCTTTGATTAGAAAGTTGCATCTGCACGCAGCTATCAAAACAGCTGGTTTCTGGTCAGCTGAGAGGTTTCCCCTGAGGTGTCGGCAAAGAAAACCAGAAGCAGTTCTGTTGATATATGAAAACTCGATGGTGCAGAGAGTTTCTTTTGTCATGTTCTGAAAAACCTAAACAACCCCAGGCTGCTCCCCAACTTGGTTCTTTTAAGCAAGAGGAACCTTACAAGATAGATCTTAATAATCAAAAATATTAGCAAGCTTTTAATAGCTTCTACTTACCACCAGCCCTGGTTAACAACGCTCAGGAAAGTTTGCCCTGCAGCAATTTTAGCTATTAGAGGCTTGTTCTTTAGCAATTAAATCGCGGAGCATTTCATATACGGCTTAGCGGACAACATACAGTTGCTGTGATTTAAATTGATGTCCTCCCAAAAGCTCAGGGACACGGGGAACATCGTGCTGCACCCACCTTTGCTGGTGCGAAACGTCAGCATAGCAGGCTGGCCTTCGCCAGCGGCGCTCCTCGCCACCATTAAAACTTCGTACAGGCTGGAAGGCTCCAACTCGGTGAGCTGCAGCTCGTTCTCGCTGCCGGGGACTCGCACCGTATGCCAGCTTCCCGCAGCGCTGACGCCATCATCCAGCTAACGGACAGGGAGAGAAAGCTCAGCATCAGAGAATCGCGCAGGACCCGATGTAACGCTCAAATCCCTCACCGCTTTCGCGCACGAGCACCCCAAGGACCTCTGCTGCTTGCAAAAAGTCCTTGTGGTTCCCTACGGTTTGTCTCCGAGGGCTTCTGCCACAAATCGGCACTTTGCAACTACCTTCATGGTGCTCCTTCGGTAAACTTGACTTATTTTCCCTCTCTATATATTCACACACTTGTTTTGGGGGGGAAAAAAAAATTAAAAAAAAAAAAAGATCATTTTCACTTGTGGCTAAAACCAGCAAGAGTCCAGATGATTTGAAAAACTTCAGTCAGCCTTGAGCTGGCAGCATGTGTGACATTAAAGGCTGGACCCAACACCCTAATGAGAAAGATATGTTCCCTCAACTATCCCAGCTTTTCCTGTACTTAAGCATTTTAAAGTATTTATTGGCTAAAATGGGCCACAAAAAGTATGTGTTAGTTACTTCGAGGCTGGAAAAAAAAAAATCAGCAGGGAGACCAAAGATTTATTTTTTATTAATGCATGTTTTCTTTTTTTTTTTTTTTTTAAAAAAAACCCCAAACCCCTACTTTTTAATTTAACAGTGAAATCACCAGCTCCGCTTAAGAAAGGGAAGAGATTCGGGGTAGTCTCTTAATGCTTGACCTTTGCAGGAAAACATTACTCCAAATCCCAAAGGAAAAGACAAAGATTCTACCAAAAATAAACTACTAAACAATATAAGACTTTAATAAAACATGGAAGGCAGATCTAAATGCTGTGGATTATCAAAGGTTATGCCAGAGGTCTTTGTTGAAGTATTTTCTTCTGAAGCAACCACTCTAAGGCTTTTATTCCCCCAATTTTTTTTTTTTTTACTTTTTAAGAGGGAAATCAAGAAAATAATTTGATGACACAAAGAGAACACCACCCTAAAAAAAAAAAAACATGATAAACTCCCTACTGAGAAACGCACAATTGAGCGCATTTAATGTGGAAAGGATTCTTATGAGTGAAGGATAAGCATTGAAAAAGGTCAAAGTAGTATTCAAAGCTTTCAGCGCTTATGTGAACCAACCACCTTTGGATGAGAAATTGTATCAACAGACTTTGGCACCAGGTTTTCAGGAAACTAACAGGTCAAAAATCTAAGTGTTCCCTCCAGGCTAAGACAAGATCAGGATGTAGAGGATTAAAAAAAAGCTCATGAAAAATAAGCCAAACATCTTTGCCACGCAGAAATCTCTTTGCTTGGAAGAACGGGCACAGGCGTTGCTTGGTTCTGATGTTAATCAGGAGAGCTCACTGTTCACACACCGTTTTTAAGGACATGATGGTATCTGCCTAGGAACTTTTAGTTCACCTTCGTATTTGGTAACTTCGGTTTAATAGCAGCTCTCGGGGACGCAGAGTAGCAAACTGACATATCAGGGCAATACTCAGTTTCCCTTCCGATCTCCAGCGTACCCACCAGACTCAAGCTTGCTCGGTTTTAAATTGTGTACAATACGCCCTGGAGCCCCACTCCCCGTAGACCATAACGATACCATAAAGGAAATAAAAGCCCAGGTGCTGCTGAATAAATGTCACTTAAAACTAGACAGAACAGTGAACTCGTTGACCAATTTGTCATCCCTAAAACGAGCTGCCCACACGGCCACGGTAACGGTGTGGTTCAACCATAAGCTCTGGTCTCTCTGGCCTGACACCGCATTCTCGTTAACAATTATCGGTTCGTCGAGAAACCCAAACCAACGAAACCCATCTGCTGCGGCGCACCGCTTCAACGCTACGGAGAAACGTTACCTTGCGGTATTTGACAAAATAGGCGTTGATGGGCAAGCCCCCATCCCTCCCCGAACGCCACACCAGGTTGTACGTGTCCGGTTTCGGCGTCTGCGGGGGACTGAGGATGATGGGGGCTTCGGGGGGAGCGGCGGCATTCGGGGCTTTTTCCGTCGCGGCTGCATCCAAATGGGATTTTGTTGGAGGTGAGCTTGAAAACGTTGTTTCTGCACCGAAAACACCCTCGCTTTCATCGCTCTGGGCAATCTCCGTGGGAGTCATTTCTTCGGCTTTCGGGCCAGTTGCTAAAGGAACTGTAAAGGGAGGAGTCCGGTTACATCTCCAGGATGACGTACGTTTGCCCCGCGCGGAGGGGACACTAAACCATTTAAGAACATCGTTTCCAAACAAGCCTCGCTGCAAAAAGCCGGTTCAAGAGATGCCCGCGTGGACCCGAGCCTGGTGCCAAGCTGTGTCCCTGTGTGCTGGCTTGCTTTTTTTTTTCTTTCCACAGCAGAACTGTGGGGCGGGCGTTCTTTGGTTTGGTTATTTTGGGGAGGTTTGGGGTTTTTTTTTACACAGTAGCAAAGAGAGAAAACCTGAAACATGACATCCGCATGTGCGGTTTGACTAGTATCTCCGATAAATTAACTAGTGGCAACGCGCGTTAAAAGAAAAAAAATAAAATATAGCTATGCTTGTGAGACAAATGGAGTAATTTTAAATTAATCGCAGTTGTACAAGGAACTTTTCATGGCCTGAACTGGCGTGCACACAAGAAGACATTCTCCTACCTCAGTTTCTGAGGTTTTAGCTGTAATTTCGATCAGCTTTGAAAGTTGCACGACTCGGCTGCTTCATTTAAAAATTTATGCTGAGAATAAACTCAGTTTACAGGCAGATCTAACATGCAATTTAATACCAACCCATTTCTAGAAATCCTGCTCCAGCCTCCTCCATTCTATTTACATTGCCTGGTATAAAAAAAAAAATAATAAAATTAAATTAAAAAATACTTAATATCAGTAGTTCGAAAGAGGCCATGAGACAAAAAAAAAACCCTAACAAAGCACTGTTCGGCCGACACAGGGCTTGTCAGCATTCCAGGCAGGAAAGGGGTGGCAGGTTGGACATCTGAAATTATCCAGGACAAGAAAACGTCAGTGCTCCAAAGGAGAACGTTTGGGAACCAGCGCAGCTCCTCGAGGTTGCACGCCGCAGCGCCGGGACTGCCAGATGTTCTTAGCCCTGTCCGGCCTTTCAGATTTGTGTAGGTTTATGTTACGTGCCGGGGTCTGGAAGGGGAAGGGAATGAAGGGAACTTGGTTTACAAAACAAACAAATTCCTTGGTAATGTAAAGCCTAGGCAGTGTTAGCCTGGCTGACTCGGATTCCTCCAAACCTCCATTAAAATACCAGCAGCAAGTGTGGCTGCTATTTTTGGCCACTTTTTAAAAAAGTTGGGAAGGGAAGGAAAATTCTCTTTTCAAATTGAAGACACGCTCTCAGCAAGCGTTCCGTGTTTGTTTCTTCCTATTTATTTAGCAACACCACAAAATTTGGAGACGGGAGGAAGGGAACAATGCGGGGAGGACGTCCCCAAAGCCAGATGGAGTTTGCTTAAAGCATCAGACGCCCCCAAAACACTCTCCAAGCGAAAGGGTATCTACGACTGACAGCGAAGCAGCGGGAAAAGGGATGCACCGCCGCGCGTCAATATTGGAAACAAATGTCGTATCCGCCGGGGGAGGCAGAAGTCCCGCCGCATCGTGGCGGACCCGGAGGATCCGTGGGTGGGCACAGCACGGTTTGACGCCTGCTGGCACGGGGGAAACGGACTCTCGCGCGCGGAGAATTAATTGTGGTTTAGGCTGGTGACAGGAGGCCTGCAGTCCTTGCTGTGTTTATTGCTGCGAGAAGGGAGTCATCAACAAGTAGTTTGTATTTTCGCTTTGGAAAACAACCCCCGGGTAACAATTTCCATTAAGCAATTTGGATCTAAGCTCTTTTTGCTAAGTTTCTGGCGTAATTGCTCCCCACGTAAACCAGGACATCAGACTTCTCTTTGCTGCTGTGTCATTATGCAACTTTTTTTGGCCGGTGCTTTCAGTGCCATCCCTTCCCCCTTAGCCACTGAGACTTACTCTTCTTCCTCAGCTTCCCAGCCCCACCGCCAACGTGAGCAGCACCGAGTCGGGCCAGACCAAAGGATGTATGTGCCCAAAATCCTGCCCCCGACAGCAACCAGAGGACCGAAAGTCCCAAATTCAAGCAGCATTAAAAGAACGCATTCATAGCTTTTACTCGCATTCTCCATAATACCCAGTATTTCACAGCTCGCTATCGTGTCTCCCCTTCGGCTGCTTCATTTTGAAGCTAAAGACCCCTCAACTTTTCAGCCTCTCCTCCCACAGAAACTATTCCACACCGCTGCGAACCCACCCGCCGCGTTTTGCGGCACCTCTTCTAGTTCTTCTACGCCCTTCTTGACACAGGGGTGCAAACACGCGAGCAGATTTCAACCCATCGGCATGCCCTGGCTTTGCACAGCAGCAGAGTGACCTTTGTATTTTGTCTCCGCTGTGCAAACAGATCGCGTTCCCAGGCGGCGCTTCCCTGTTTCTTAAACAACCGGAGGATCTATTGCCGTGCACGGAACGCCGCAAGTGACTAAAAAAGACTTAAAATAAGTGCCATGGGTATGGGATGCTAAGGCCATCATTTTACATTTTGGTGGTTTCTCACTATGATGGTGGCTTAAGTTGCCCTGCCTGCTTTTAAGACCGTGCGATGAATCACGTCGTGGAATAGATCCAGCAGAAAGAAAAAAAATCAAAACACCAACCCTATTTTTTCAGCCAAATAAGCTCTCTTACTGTGTGCATGCACAAGGGAAATTACGGGAAGAAGCTGCTGAGGCCGAGAGCTGCTTGAGTTGATCCTACTACCGGAGAAATGCACTGGAATCACAGCTTGAGTCATTCAGGTGCTTCAGAAGTGTTACCTGGCACGAATTCTTCATTAAAACATATAAATGTTTGAGCATGTCTTTTTGGCATGGTTGGGAACTGTTCTAAAACCCTAACAGCTCCCAGAAACTACTTAAGGACTTTTATATCAAAACCAAATGCCTTAACCATCCTCTGCACCATAATCAGCAGCTAGTACAACATATTAGAAACCGATAAAAGTCAATAAACAAAACATTACAATTGAACTTACTGCCATAAAAGTCTGAGGCAAAGCAGTGGGTGTTTTCTATTTGACACAGACTGAATTTTGGGATGATATTTAGTTTTGTGTTTCCACTCAGCAAGGTCCAACAATAACTTATTTATAAAACTACACGATAGGATCACTTTCTTGAGGTTTCTTCTTTCTTTCTTCCTCTAAGTGAACCATTAAGCATCTTTTCAAATTATTTACGTGAGTTTTAAACTCTAACCGGTGGAAATGAAGAACTGTAAATATGGGGCCACTTATTAAATTCCACTAACCTTAAATCTCACCGACATTCAGCTAAATTTACTAAGGCAAGACGCTGAAAGAGCTGAGAAACTCAAGTCACTTCACATGGCGAGGGAGGAACTGGTCCATGGAGGCAGCTTAAGACTCCTCAGCTTCATTTCCCCAGGACCCCCACGCTACCGACCTTCCGTTCATCTCTTATTTTGAGATATTTCTCCCCTATAACAGGGAGCCGACTGTGCGATTTTACGCTTCAAGCTTACCAACTGTAAGGAAGGCTTTTGACGTCACGGAGCCGTGCTCGTTGATGGCTTCGCACGTGTACTCCCCGGCACGCTCAGGAGTCACGTTCCTAACGTGCAAGGAGCTCCAGCCCGCTTGAGACGCGGAGAAGTAGGTGGCTTCCGCAGCGCCGGTGCCCGGCATTGCCCGAGGTTTCTGCGGTTTAGAATGAAGCACCTGGGAAGGGTGGCTGGTGAGGAGTCCTCTGCTGTCGTACCAACGGATCGTGGGAACGGGGAGGCCAGTGGCGTTGCAAGACAGCGTAACGTCCCCACCACCTACCACGGCGATGCTTGCTGGTGGAGAGACTATAACTGGCCTGGAGCCTTTGCCTGGGGTGGGGGAACAACCCAAAGAATGAATTTGGCTGAGGAATACGATGCTTAATGCCAAAATGAGTCAATACAATTAGAAAAGTCACGCATGCTTCTTTTTAACCATTTTAACAGTTATTTCTCCTCTAGACAACCTCTCCAGACTAAAGAGATCAGCTGAGACTTATGCCTAGAAAAGGCTGATACAAAACTACACTCAAACCACACTTCAAATTTCCTAAATAACAAAGACTCGGCCATCAGAGAGGAATGCAGTGCAGGCTAAGACTGGCTTAGTCCGCCCTTCAGACAACCAGGTCACAAAATATCTGCCCAACCAGCCTCTGCGCAGCTCACATCAATCTTCACAGGTCCAGAGAAGGTCAAAAGCTTCAACTACACACAACAGGGGGAGAACAGGAACAGCACAGGCCTTGCCAACACCCTTCTACTAGCAGAAATCAAGTGCTGTGGCTATTACAAAGTATCTTAGACCAAAAAGCGATGATGGTTTTGTAAACTTGAGGATATGATCCAAGGCATACCTACTCAGTGGCCAATACTGCTGGTCATCCAGCACAACAGGACCCTGATTCCGTTTCAGAATAAACTGCATCAAATTCAACCATGAGCTGATTTAATTGCAGCTGGGAATCTAGGTTTTAAGTATCAAGTAAGCACGCTGCCTCAGAAATACCTACATCTTAAAATTCGACCGAAAGCACCTTCTTTGTAGGGTTTGCTACAAACAGCGGTCAGAAGCAAATCAATACATAATCTAGGGGAAAAAACCAGAATGAAGCTTGAAGGATAAATGCTTCATTTGAGTTCTTGAGGGCTGCAAGCGCTCCTACCTGGCTGGACTCGAAGCCTTGCAGTGGACTGCGCAAACCCAACCCCATTGTTCGCTAGACACTGGTACAAGCCAGAGTCCTCTTGGGTGACGCCACGGATCCGCAGACGGTTTCCCATCGGCAGATGCCGCGGAGAGAGACGGAGGGGAGCGGCGTTGTGGAGCCAGGTGAGGGTTGGGGCAGGGTTTCCACGGACATCGCACCAGAAATGCACGGTCACTCCTGCGGCCACGGTTTCATCTTGCAGTCCCTTGGAGACCGAAGCAGGTTCTGTAAAGGGAAATAATTTGACCTAAACCATTGTATGTTGATCTTAGCTTAAGTTCTGAAAAAAACACTGTGAAACGTTACGCTAACTTATCACGTACAAAGCAAGCACCACGTACTTCTAGTTCTACGCAGCCTGAAGCTGGTTTTCCCACACACTTGCTTATTTTAACGGCCTCTCTATTCCAAACAGTCACATGTTTGCATTAATACTGCAAATAAAACACCTGTATTTTCAAAATAATTCCTCAGTGACATCCCCATAACAAAAGATGTATTGTGTGTCACCAACCTGTTTTCTGAGTTACTCTAATGTATACATTTCAAAAACCAAACAAAAACAGTCATGGAGCCTCCAACAACAGGAAAATCTGCTACAAAGGAAGGGGAGACTAGGAACGACTTGCAGCCACACAAAAGAGGGCAAATATATTTCTTTTGCTTTTGTTTTTGTCGTCATCACCCTCGCCAGCTTTTTGCTTATATACGCCCTCAAAAGAGAAACATCTGATCTCTGGCACATTATTGACACTGTATCCCATATCCACTTGGCACTCTACAGAAAAATAAATAGGTCTGTTCTTCCCTTGAAATTTGTTATCCTTTACTGTTTAATTATTTCAGACTGCGAAAGATTTGAAGAGCTAAATAGTTAACTTGGGAGAGATGATGAGATATGGTCATTATGAACATATCTTTAGCCTTTATTTTAATATGCTTAGGTTGAGAAAGAGTGTTATGCTATTTGTAATCAGATGCCAAAACCAGCAAGTATACAAAGAAAATGTTTGTTGCCTGGACATGATAACTCCTCCATTTCTTACCGAGTACAGTAAGTGAATAGTTAACATATTTCACTACTCCAAATTCATTTCCCACCACGCAGGAGTAATTTCCAGAGTCCGATGCCTCGAGCCTGTCCGTCACCAGATGGGAGTGCAGCAGTTTCCACCTGCCTTTTCTCAGTGCGTCCCGGCCGTCTTTAACCCAGCGGATGGAGGCTGGAGGCAACCCGCTGACAACACATTCCAGCATCAGGGAGCTGTGCCGGGGCACCGCCAGGCTCTGCGGGGCCAGGGGGTGAAGTATGTGGAAGCCATCCGAGGAAGAGCCTGGAGGAAAGGAGACAAGGCTTAGCGCTAACCAGATACGAAAAGCAGCCGTGCTTTTCAAGAAGAATTTTATGTGCAAATAACGCAGGACAGATTTTGCATAATGAGGTATTTGAAACCAGTGGATATTCAGGCTGACATGCCCACGCTAAAAACATTAGGGATGTTGTTTATTCAGTTTGAGATGCGTTAATTCTGGAAAACTGAACTGGATACTCACGCGTGACTACGAGCTTACGTCCAGTGGGTTCTATTCTGAGATCGTGAGTAACTGGGTTGTACACTGCACATTTATAGGATCCTTTGTCTTCTAAAGATACATTCAAAATCTGCAGGTTTCCAGATGGAAGAATTAGGTAGTTATCTACACAAGTGGGGAAGGAAAAAAGGAGGTTATATTTAATTCAGTTTCAAAAAAAGGCTTGCTACTTTTTTTAAAAAATTAAATAACTTGTCAGATATATCAATCTATTCTAAACGTAGGATCACAAAGAAATCACGCTGTCATACAAAAGATATTAATTTATAAAGGTAGGCTTAGTTAAAGTGATCTCACAGGAAGTTCTGCAAGTTTCTGGAGTTATTTTTCTCTAAGTTATAAGGAAAAAAAAAAAAAAAAAAGCTCTGCCAGCCTTTGTTGGCCACTTACATTGCTGACCAGTGGCATAACCCATCTCACCTGTTGATTGTTCCAGCCATTTTCCCCGCACTTGAAAGCGAACCTGTGCTTTAGGGTTACTTTCTGGCACCCTGCACCCAACGAGAGCCGTGCCCCCTTCCTCCGCTGCAACAACGGGTTTCACAGACATATCAAAATCAGCTAGACCTAGAAAAGAATTGCGAAAAGGTTAAGGTCAGCAAGCTCAGGATTTATGTTTAAAATCTAGCTGGTTTCAAGCTGATTATCTTCTCCGGTGCAGCATTTGGACATTCATGTCAACAGGCATGGTCTTTTCTGTAGCCCATAAAACCTCTTGTCTCCATGTGCTTCCTTACTAGAGGAAGGGGATACATTGGAATTCACATGGGAATAGTGAGGGGAAAAAATAGTTTCTGCCTTCCCTCCACTGCTCCAGGAAAAGCAAGCAGAGCTTGCTGAAAGACTGTAGAGCTACTCACGGGCTCTGAAGGCACCACAGAAGACAATTTACACTAACAGCAGGAAGCCCGCCCATAAGAAACACGAAATTGTCTTTCTGCGATTACGACTAACACAACGCTGAGTACAGCGGCACCTCCCACTCATTGCCGTGAGCAATGAGGCAAGCAGAAAGCCTCAACACCTAACAGCACCTTCTGATTCGCTGCAAAAATCTCAAAAGGAGGAGGAAAGCGTGAAAGCTGCTCTTCTACTCCCTTCAGGTTCAAAGCACCTTCTAGGTTGTGAAGTTTTTCTACGTTAGCCACCCTTATAGCTCTCTTGAGAGGGTCTTGCTATGGGTCAGTACTTTACCAAAACACTTACTTCTCTCACTTTTAAGAAATTTCCCTCCCAGGGGGGCTTTGGACATGCTCCATAGATGAGGTACCCTTACAGAAAAATCACTCAAATCCTGCTTGACAAAGGCCTGATTCAGACAGCACCGGGATCCCAAGTAGACAAATCACGCTCACGGAGGAATATTCTATTCCCATTCTCAGCACCACATCATCCTTTCCACTGGAAAACGTTGTCCTTCCTCTTCCAAAGTCCTTTAAGATCAAATAATTTACAGACCAAGCACTAAGGCAAAGAAGGATTAGAAGAACCAGTGCAACTGAGAGAAGGGAAATTGTCCCCAAAAGGGCAGGACGGAAGACTGTCCCCACCTGAAGAATATTTAGATAGTTTGGACTGAATAAAAGGCTACAAGCGAAAAGGAATATTTGCAGCTCCCACTCATTTCTCCTCTTTTCCAACCAACTCTCAGGCATGCTTCTGCAACGGCATGGCAGCTCAGTTGCTGTTTCAAGATCCTTTTTGAAGAGAAGCTTTTGGGAAGCTCGTACCTTTCAGGTCAATTCATTGACATGAATGTTATGTCATTGAATGATATTTGTATTGGCTGGAGAGGACTCTTGAGGTCTCTAGCCCGGCTTTCAGCTCGAAATGAGGCTATCACCAACACTAAATCGATCAGCTGTGCTTTTGTTTACTCGAGTAGTTAAAAGCCTCCAAGGATGGAGAGCCACAAGCTCTCTGGGGGATCTGCTCCAGGGCTGCATCACCTGACAGGTCTCAGGTGACACAGGGGTGGAAAAGAATGGTGGAAAGTGTATAATTGATCATATACCAAGCACTGTCTGACAAAAAAACCCCAAAACTGCCTTGAAACTAGGTCTAGAAGTCAAAGAAAACCAAACCATACAAACCAGTTGAGCTCTACATAATTTGCAAGGAGTGAGGAATATAAAGAAAAATTAACTTACTGCCCATGGATACCATTGCAGGCCTGCTCACAACGGCGCCCACGCTGCTGTTAGCAACGCACTGATAGCGACCGGACGTGGAGAGGCTGAGGGAGACGATTGTCAGAGATCCCGACTGGATTTCCACTTCTCCCGCCTCGCCGTCCAGAGGCACCCCATTAAACAGCCAAGAAAGGCGAGCCGTGGAGGGCTCGGCAGAGCAGCGCAGTTGTACGGGCCCACCAGACTTCTGCACAGTAGATAAGGGCTCAGAAATAAAGCGAGGAGTTAAATCTGAAAGGAAAAAATAAAACGTAGTCGGTTAGCAAGCAGCATTTTGCATGAACGCAGGCAATACAGCTAACAATGCGCTGACTTGTATGAAAGACTGCCCGTAATCTGCTTTACAGCAACGCTCTCTGCCAGTTCACAGACTTTCAGATCACACACAGACAAATAAAAGGGCCTCTAAACCCCATTAATTTAGCGATACTTAGGCAGGTATTGCCTCTTCCTCTGCAAGAGGTTCCCACTTGCCAGGGAAAAACGTCAAACTTAACTCCGTTAAGAGGGTAATGGCGATTAAACGGAGGCAGGTCGAGATACATCCCCAAGCGTGCACAAGGCAAAGGCATCACGCTGGCTAGGGCCAGCAAAAACTGCAATCCCACTGGATTTACGTGGAGGGAAACAGCGGCCATCACCTGAAGAGATGGAGCACGGGAACGTGCAGCTGTAGCTGATCTCTCCCATATGAAGCGGGCCCGGACGTGACTTGTAAAATTTTAGAAATGGTAGCAGCCTGCCAGGTATTTATGCAGAACCGTCTGCGAGTCTGCAGAACTAATTAAAAATAGCGGGATAAAAAAAGCTGGATGAACAGCAAAGGCTCTTGTTAATTCCAAATACATGGACTTCATCAGGACGAGAATGATGAATTGGGCATCCATTATCTTTACTGAGTAAAGATGAACAGAAACAGGAAAAGCTGCTAATAAATAAAAGGTTCAGTTCCACAAAACTTGGTTATGAGAATCCATTTATTTGCCAGAAGAAAATTCCTGCTTGTTGGAGGAAATTTTTTCCTATCCTGGCCAATGAAACACTGGGAATTATTTCCATTTGTTTTCTATGGAATTCTCGCTAAAGATTTTGTACGAAGGGAGCAAGCAAAGGGCAATTAACACCGATAACTCCGATTTGGTTAGAAATAATGGGAGAAAACAAAAAAAGAATTTAAAAAGAGACACAGTGGCAGGGGAAAACAATTTCTAGTTTGTAAATAAGCTAAGGAATTCCAGATAGCACGGGTCAAGATGATATTAAATAGGAGTCTCCAAATAGGAGACAGTCTTCTTGTAGGTGGGGCCCTCAGCTCGTGCTTTTCTTCTAAAGTCAGTCCATCCAAGCTCTGTTTATATAGATGAGTTTCAGATGAGAAACTGCACATTTTTAACAGAACCATAAACTATCTGCATAAACATAAAATAAAACTGGAAATTAAAGTGTGGCTTCACTTAACCAAAAAGATGAAATCCATAAAAATGGTATCCAAGCATTTCACAGGACTCCAGATGTCCATTTTTAGCTTTTAATTAGAAAACTCTTTTTCCTATTAGTTCAGTTTGAATTTCCAGGAATAAGAGAAAAGCAACGACCTCTCCAGTTTGCTAGCCACCAAAGGCTCTGAAACGGGTCCATTACTTTCATCTTCGCCCCTGCCCTTGCTCATGACACCAACACTTTGTGCTCAGTGTAAAAGTCAAAATTGGTAGCAGTGACCCTGCAGCTGGAATTTATCTCCTATGACTGCTTGAAAAATAAAACTTATCCCATTTGCTTATAACGATTGGCTATGAAGTGCTAAAAGTAGTAAAAGCTTCTTTTTTGTGTGGTTACGTTAAGACAAGCTGACTACACAGAGCAGATGTGTCAATTAAAACCATCCCTCTCCTTTTTTTTTTTTTTAATGCCAGAGCTGTTCCAACTGCAGCCACGCATCAGCGTTCGTGTTTCAAAGATCCGATCCCCCCTTCCCCCTGCAAATTTCAAACCCCTCCCAACCCCATGGGAACACGAGATGCGCTGTGCGCAGCAAAATCGGCGTCCAGCGAAGTCCACAGAGATCCCAAAGAACAAACCTACGTAACCGAGAGTCTTCCACGTTCTAGCACTTGACTTGAGCCAAGTTTTCAAAAGCAAAGTCATATATCCAGCTTAAGACTGCGTTTAAGTGCTCCGTGCTTCCTTAAAAGCAGATTATCGATAACGTCCATTAAAGTTGGCCGCTTTGAACTCCAAATCGTTGCTCATTCAAAAACATGGGTTCAAACCTCCAGAACCTCTGAGTGAGTCATCTCGACTCGGTTGAGAAGGCCTTACCTGAACTCGTGGCAGAGACGAGACCCGCGGCAGCGATGAAGAGCAGTGCCTGTAAGCGGCCGGGATCCGGATGCATAGCGCCAGATTACACAAGTTGAAAGCACCAAGTTCCAGACTAAGACGAGGCACTGAAACAGCTACAAAACAAACAAACAGATGTCTGCTGTGAGTTTCAGGAGTTAGTCTTTTAACTTTCTTACAACAAAGTGTTTGGGGTTTAAAAAAAAAAAAAAAAAAAAAAAAACACAACCAGAAAAAACCCAAACAGCCAAGACTGTGAAACGNCAGACAATATTCTTTGCAATATAGAAACCATCTGTAGAAATGAGTTAGAAGTTGAACTTAACTATGTTTCCAAGTACTATTCTTAATATAAGATTTTTTTTTTTTTCCCCACAGCTGGGGTACGAGGCATCTGCGCCGAACCGTGCTGCCTTGATTAATTAGACTACTTTCCACCCAGAGGAACTGAAGCCCAAAGTAAACAGCTTATCTATTGGAGATAATATTGTTTGCAAACAATAATGATCTGACCATCTATCACCAGGCTACACTTGTTTTACAAGTTTTTATGAATCTACACGCTGTGATGAGGCTACAGCTCATAATTGCTCTAAACCTGTTTACTGAGACATGTCATCTGCTTCCTCCATCTCGTGTGCTTTACGGTCAAACAGTGGCAAATTTCTACCGAAAAAAAAAATCAGCAATATTAATCTTGTTCTCATTTGTATTCCCAAACCAATATTGCCTTCTCATATTTACTTCTGGGGCATCCATTACGTGTGCTCTTATCTACACAAGGACAGTCCTTTCCTTCGCCATATCACACCTGACCGTTCCGCTATGGAAGATCTCACTTTCAGCACCTAAAAATATAAACTAAATCATGAAACCAGCAAAACACGAACTAAATCATTACACCCACAACATAACGTGCACGAGGTAAGTCTCAGAAACAGCCTCTATCAAACGCGCTCTTCTCCAAGGACAAAAAATAATCTGCAGGTGTCATTCACTTAAATTTCCTATTTGCCTTGCATAATATAATGATGAATAAGACTTGAGTCCATTCAGCACAGTTACTTCATTTATCAGCCTGGCCATACAATTTTGCTGCTGATAACACTCAACATATATTTTAAACATCTCATATATCAGATGTGTATATAAACACGTATCTAACGCACATAAAATAACTAGGAGTTTTACTGGCAGCACGCAGAAACAAGCGCGACAATACACGTGCTTGATAGAAATAAATCCCTTTACTGAGTGCTCGTGGAGCCAGTTGCTTTCCAAGAAGCCGGATCCAGATATCAACAGCAAAATTATTCCCATGGTTTATTTAAAAATAACAGTAGTTTATCACTGGAACATCACTGTAAAATAGATACGCAAAATACGCATCGGGAAAAGACTCCAATAATAATAAAAGAATCATTCTAGATTTTATAGAGCTATTTGCTTACTGCGAATTGCACTCCAGGCTTATAGTGACAACTTGAGAAGGCTGAAAGAAACGCTGTTGAGTTCTGCTCCCATTTCTGGGCGGTTTTATCTCATCTGAACAATTTACTTCAGCTGTTCGGAAGACCCGACCGGTAATCCTTGCAAACCAGGCTGGTTCCCCAACGAGAGTCGGGGCTGTTTTGGTAAGAGGCAGATGGCAGAAGAGACGGGCTGCACAGAAAAGCGGTTTGGTTTATTTGAATTCTCACTCGGTTCAAGGGCAGGAGAGCCGCTCCACCAGCAAGCGCAAAGGACAAAGTAAACACCCAGAGAACTTGTTAACATCAAACACTTTGCTGAAGAGGGGTGGGGGGCAATGTTGCTTTTTGCCAAATCTTCCCTCCACTATTTATTTATGAAAAGCAATGAAACGTATATTCTAGGTCAACTTTAACCCCAGCACATGGAGCTACTGGGTTATTTTGCAGCTGTCTTTTTAAACAAGGCCAGCTCATTATCTTTAACTAAACTTTATCTTTGGAGATCTACTTTATCCAGTCTCTGATTTCCCTCTGTTTATCTTTCTCTTTACATGTTCCTAGCTGCCAGTGTCAACAGCTACTCCTCTTCTGACCTACCAGTTTGGCTTTCGCAGGCTTGCAGACCGGGAAGATCAACTGTAAAGCAGCGAGTACACAAAGCAAGCCACAAAGACCAAAGTTCTTTGACTGGAGAGAAAGAAAAAAAAAAGAAAAAGAAATAGAAAAAGATTCACTTTAATTGGAGTAGCATTGTTCAGCAGCAACACTTGGGCATCTGAAGAAAGTTTCGCTCACATCCATTTTTGAAGGGATCGCAGAAACCTC
Organism: Aramus guarauna; assembly: GCA_013400195.1. NCBI lineage: Eukaryota > Metazoa > Chordata > Aves > Gruiformes > Aramidae > Aramus > Aramus guarauna. The sequence continues at coordinate 77,087 of VXBL01006839.1, forward strand.
TTTTTTGCTGGTAGAGAACGGGAGCACAGGGGGAAGATGGGATCCAACGTGCGATACACAACCCAAAAATATTCTTTTTCTTCTGCGGATGGTGTCAGTCCAGAAGCCCATTGAGAAGTACAGAGAAGAGGGCAAGTCCACAGCTCCTAGTTTCGGGGTCTTTAGAAACCCAGCGCAGAAACCTTGCGTCTTGAATAGCGTATTAACCTATATCCAAGCACTAAAAGACTTTAGGGATGGAAAAACAGGACTCTTCCCCTTTGCCATCACTTCAGTAACCTTGAACTCCCATTTTGACAGCAAGTACCAGTCACTGGGCACCAGAACAGAAAGAGGAGCACTTTGGTTAGACATGGCTCCGTTTCAGCGTCTCAAACTCCAAGACAAGCTCACCCAGGAACACCTCTGGCCACGGTTCACCATTCCTCGCTTCAGACGATGAGTCTCCATCACTGCTGCATCCCATAGTCAAAATAAGTAAGAGTAATATAGAAGGTTCAATAGGGATGGACGTGGTTTTCATGGATCAAGTCCTTTCCAGTTTCACCGACAATTTCTCCAGCCCATCCATGCCGCATCCCAGAAAGCCACAGCATGGCAAAGACCCGTATTTTTTCCTACTTTGACCAAGACACCTTCATCTAAAGTCACCTTCCAGATATTTTCATCCAGCGTTTGACCTCCTCGTCAGCTCTAATGTGACCTGTTGCTCATGGATCAAGGGAAGCGAGGACAGTAGCAGACTTGTGTCACGAGGAGTCGTCACCCCGACCATTCCAATGGATGTCCGTCCCTTGGAAGCGCACTGTGCACACGAGGATGTACAAAAATGTGTACCTGGTACTTTTGGAGATAATTAATATGATGGCGTACTTCTGAAGACAAGGTAATTCTGGTCCTGTGTCTCATTTGTCACAGACCCTTTGTAAAAGGGACACCCTTGCCAAACAGATGTGGGGACAGGCACGTGCCCGCCCATCAGTTCAGCCCTGCAACCTTCGGGATGCCACCTCCAGGCAAGCAAAATAAATCATCAAGAGCTACCTCCGAACAGAGGGGAAGGGTACGCGTTAATTAGTCCCTTTAGGAGCACCAGAGAGGTTTCCCGGTGCAGGAGCAGTGCTGTCCCCGCTGCCAGGCTGTCACATCAGCCAGTTGGGTCCTGCAGGGCAGCTTGCACGCCGTCACCTGGTTGCTGAGGCCCGAAGGCCTCACCAGGATGGGCATGGGCCATCCCGGGCCGGGGAGCAAGCCCTCGACATGCGGACAAAAGCACCTACTGGGCTGAGATGGGAAGAGACTGGCACCAGACTGGCTTCCCATCTCCGATCTGGGCAGACTCAGCACAGCGAGGCACCACAGCCCTGGCAGGGACCCTCTCTGTTCCCAAAGCTTCATGCTTGTCACCGTTCCTCCAGAAACCAGCGGTCTTCTACCACATGCCTGGTCCATTCAGTGTCACTAATCTAACCTGTCACCTCCAAATTAACTCACTCCTACCCGTGCTTGCTCCCTGGAAAAAAAGGGTGTACGCTCTAACCACGCATTCATATGACGCCCAGCCCGAGAGGATCCTGTGTCCTTCACAATACAGCTGAGAACCTGCCCTGCTTCTCATCTCCACCCTTGCAGCTGAGGGCAGAGTCACTACTAAAACCAGTATTATACCCACTTTTTTCTCCTTTTCAGATAGTTTTCGTTCCTTCTGGTTCAGCTTCCCATCTCAGACCAGCTGGCAGGGCACTGCCCCCCCCCAACAGGGAGCAGCCACCACCCCACCTCAATCTCACTGCTCTCCCACTCCATCCCTCCCCTCCAAAACTCATCCGACCTTCAGCGAGCCGCTTCAGCCCACTGAAGCTAAAGGAGGAAAGGTTGGTTTTTGGTTTTTTGGTTGTTTTTTTTTTTTTTCCTTTGCTAGCCAAATGCACCGGGTCCTATAAACCGGAGCGAAGCGGGGAAGGAGGAGGAGGAAGGAAACGGCATGCTCGGGAACAGAGGGAGTTATTCAGGTTGCCCACTCCACCTCCAGAGCTGACAGCCTTCTCTAAGAAGCCCTAGGAAAAAGTGACAGAGCTGCTGCTTCAAGGCAGCGCTGCCCACCACAACGCTTTTCACTTGGAGTAAACCAGCTTTACATACTAAAAATTTCATGCTTTTCCTTAAACAACAGCAACTCAATTAATCCCACCTCACTTTATGGCACTACATGTGATTTAACACCTAAAGCACGGCAAGTTGGTTTTTTCCCTAATTCATTTATTCCAGAATTACCATGAGAAATTTTATTTTAACTTGCTCCTCAAGATTGTTTCTGTCAGTACAACAAAAATTGCAGAATTTCAAAGCACCTAAAGGTAGAGCAAACGAAACCCCCAGAATTACCTAAAACACTATGCCTTTAGTGTGAGCGAGCGTAGTTAGATCATTAAATCTCCCACCAAGACACCTTAAAAAAAAAAAAAAGGTATTGAAGCCTGTGGCATTCCAAGAGAAAGCAATCAGACATTCCTGCAGCTCGGCTCCTCAGTGATCTCCAAAGCCTTTGATCACCGACTGTCTTCATGCTGTCCTCCTGGGGTCTGGCAAAATGAGTGTAACAGCTGGCATATATACTTCATTAGCTTTTTGTGCCGGGGAGCAGCCCGGTAGCAACCGACAGTCTGCCCATCGGCTTTACGGACTAACCTCCGAGGTTTATTCCCGGGATTTTTGGTAGCTGGGAAAGTCTCGAAGCGGTCCCGGGCAACTGAGACCCGCACGTTCGCCCACGCGCCGCGTTAACTCCCGCGTACCGCTCCTAAAGACACGGCTGCCACGCATTAAGGGTGCGGCGGGTGGATTTTTAATACCGGTACGCAGGTTTGAGATTGCTAAAAGGCAACCAAGCCTGCCGAAGCCTCTTTTTTATGAATGCTTAATGACCACTCAATCATTAACATCAACCTTTAAAAAGCAAATGCAGCACCTACAGTGTTCATTACCCTCCCCCTCCCCTCTTTTCAGGGTCTCAATCGAGTCAGTCGAGCGTGCAAACCGATCCTGTCGCCAGCAAAAGCATTTCCTTTCACTGTGGTCAGCCAAAAAGCAGGGGAAGAAAATGGAAGTGACTTGGAGTTATGGCACCAAAAAGGCCAGACAAGCAAGGAAATAATCAACTCCACATGAGCCACTTCGAGCCCATCACAATGAAAAGGGCCTACGACTAACCCCAGGAAAGGTCAGCGGGACTATGGGGGTCATAAGCTGAAAAAGGCAATAGCGAGCAGCTGCCAGCTGCAATAAGAATCAATGTGTTCCTAATTACACCGCGAAGAGAGGGCTCGAGCACCGAAAAAAGTCCTGCTGTAGTCACAGCTTGCGGGAGAGGGAGGGGGGGAACAAAAACAACAAACCCAACAAAAACCAAAACACCCAACCAAAAATTTTCAAGTGCTCCCGTTTTACTCTTCTCCACCTCAAGCACTGAAACAGCAGTTTCTGTGTTACTAAATTACAGGAAGCCGAGCGATGGAGATAAGGAGGCAGGCATTTACATAAGCGTTGGGTTTTGGGGTTTTGGGTTTTTTTTAAATTTGTATTAGAACTATGGCGTCACGAAAGACAGGATTTCATGAATGTAAGCAATAAAATTACGTACTTCAAAGGGATTTTGTGGGTGCTTTCAGAAAACAAACTGAACTCTGCCTAGCAGTCCTGCAAGCCTGGTATTTTGTCGACCCTAAAAAAAAAAAAAATCTGAAAGGGAAAACCCCACAAAACCAGTTTGCTGACAGTGACCCTATAAACCAAGTGTGAAAGATATAAACAGGTCAGAGAACGCAATGAAACATGCTCCCAGGCATCTACAGAAACAAACCAAATGGAAAGGCATTTAAAAATTACAAGAAAAAGTATCCTTTGATGTTACGTTCATATTTATTTATTACATTTTAAACAAATGAAAGTATACTTTCTAGATCCTTATCGTAACAACTTAAAGGAACTGCAGTTGCGCAACCTTCGCAAATCCTCGCCTTGAATTTCATGAATGCCTCCGCATTTCGGCCCATACGCCAACATCCAAGTGTTTCCTATGCATATTTCCATGGAATGATTCGACTGGTATTTTTACTCTTTTTAGGTAACACACATTTTTATAAGCAACCTCGCAGGAGCACGCGTGAAGCTCCACGCTTGCTCCACGCGGTTTAAAACTCGACCCGTGAATCAGCGGCAAATCCCAATTTTAGGGGGTCAGAATATATTATCAGTTGTGCGGCGATTCGTAATGGCACGCTATTTTTGTCAAAATGAAGACTGCATGTTTGCTCAGGGCGGCAGATGGGAGGAAAACCAAACAGCACTGAGCAAACGAGACAGTTACCGAGTTCCTACAAGAATAGGGACCTTAAATCCTGACAGTCTTCCTTAGTAAGGCATACGCGTCTTTTTCCAAAGCTATAAAACACCCTCAATAACGTCAGTAATTTACTCAAACTCTGCTACAGGTCCAGCGTCACAGGACAAAGGTGACACAAGAAGACATTAAGCAACTTGAGGAGGGGAAAAAAAAAAAAAAAAGAAAAGAGTATTAGCTTAAAAATATGACCAAAAAGTTGGCCTGCCTCAAAGATGGAGAATCAGATCTTCTGCCGAGTTGTTCAGTGGATTTTTCTATTTTGCTTTCAGGCCTGGAAAGTCTCATGGTTGGTATCAGCTGTTGGACTCTGATCAAAGTTTAGCTTTCCATTAATCCTTTGAGTTATATGTGAGGCTGATAGAGAATTTTTTTTTCAGAAGACAGTTAAGATTACTCAGATACTTAATTTGCACTCCAATATTTCAAAAACACCTTGACTTTAAAACCTCGGTCTTGGCGTACATATGGTCTTGATAGAAGAACGCATGCTTTGGCATCGACTGAAGAAATGGATTTGTGAGCTGAAGGAAGAAAATTTAACGGTTTGTGGACTGTGCCGCTGCAGCACACGGCTGAAAACGCTCCCGAGTCACTACACTATGGACACACGTACGTGCTCCGATCGGGGAGACCTGGGATTTCCATCCCGCCGTATCAACGTCGGTCACAGCAGGACAGACATCGGGGAAGGGCGGGGGGGGGAGCGTGGAATAAATCATCACAGAAGCCATACTTTCTTACCCACAAAGAGGCACAATAATTAGGTTAATTTTATTATTAACTTCAGAAAAAAAAAAGCTTAGACAGTCCCCCTGCTGCCACACTAATGAAGTGGGTATGGTTTCTGACTCTTCTAGCCTCAGGGGAAGAAAAAGAACAGAGCATTAGCCTAATATACAGTTCTGCTGGGCTGCAATTATGCTTAAATGCCTAAATAAGGGCTTTTAGACCCCAAGGGATCTGAAGGTATCATTAGTCTAACAGTTCCATCAGCGTAACTGCAGACCAAATACATACAGAATTCTCACCCTCTGCTTTTCAAGGCCCCCCAGACCTCACCCCTCTCATTCTCTCCTGGCCCTGCACGACTTTGCCTCATATTGCCATTTTTCCCCCCGTATCTAGCTCGACACCCGTACCGATTCTGTCGCAGCACCTTACGATCGCCAGCGACAGCTCTGCTCACCTTCAACCATGTCTCGAAGGGTCCTTCTGCAAACACCCTCCTCCGCTCCTTCCCAGGGGATCCTCGGAGCGAGGCCTTTGTTTTACTTTTTCAACCCAGTGGTTTTTACCAAGAATGAGATTTCACAACCAGTTTAAGCCAATTTAAAAGACAGGCCGCTGCCGAGGAGGGCAGTAACACCTTCCTTCAGGACCTGGCTTGCATTCTTCTATCTGCAGCAACAATCGTGCGGCCACCGAGTGAGTCAGCTCCGCTGGCAGATCCAGCTGAAAACTCAGCCAAGGAAAAAATGAGGTTTAGTTTTCACCTGGATGAGGGAGCAGTTGCAGCTCACAGAGCGGTCTTGGAGCGCTAGCTCCATGGAATGGACATCCACAAAAGGGAACTTTGCACTCTTAACAGCGTGAGGCCAGATCAACTTATGAAGCACCACCCCAGTATCTTTAATAAACTCTGAACTGCGAGAATGTCGGCAAGAATGAAGGGAAAAAAAAAAAAATATATGAAACCCAACTCCAAGTAAGGCATGCCCATTTTCTCAAGCGAGCTAGGGGACTCGCCACCCTAATTATCTGATCTACACGTGCACACGCCACAGCAAGCCTCAGTAATGCCTCGGGCTGTGTCTTTTCCCCTCCAAAAAGCTTGCATTTTGCACGTCAAGGACGATGACCCGTATTTACAATTTTTCTACAGTTCTTATAACCGGAATCAAGCATGATTTAAATAAATAAATAAATAAAATAGAACCACAGGCTGGCTCTGGTCATCAGAAAAACCTGTCAGACTCTCAGACAAAGGAGCTTGTGTCCACGCACGCTGCCTAAAGGCCTGCTTCCAGCAGCGCTCTCACGCCGGCTAAGTTTTGACGCGAGAGAAGGTTGATGAAAAGAAGAGCAACAGCGGGCAAGTTCTGTGAGGGGATAGCGAGCTCATTTCTGAGGCGACTCCAGATGAACACTGACACCTCGTCTATCGGTAGCCTCCAGCAAGCACCAGCTCTAAAAAACGCAGGCAAATGGGTTCTTTTAGCTGCCTCACACCCCCCCGAGTCCAACAGTCTGTTGCAACTTGCAGGGATCCATGCTATCCCCGATCCCTTAAAGGGAAGCACAACTATTAAATCCACACCTGCAGCCAGAATTTATAGCAACCCCATCTACTGCTGTCTTACATCATCGGCAATTAGGAGCCTGTGAACTCATGGCTGCAGGATATGGGAGGCACGCTGGAACCGGAGAGCAAAGCCTGTGTTACAGCACCGGTGTTAGTCACCCTTTAGAATTTCACTGCGCCTGTGGACGGCTGAAGTTGTGCACAAAACAGAGCAAGCGATCCATTTTGACTCGGTTTCCTAAACAAAAGTGCTGTCCTCCACTTGAAATTGCTCCTTTTACAGCAGTCCGGACACCGTCACAGGCACTGCCACCGCACACTGCCGCTGAACCCAGTCCCTGGGGTCGACAGGCAGGAGAACAATGCTTATTAAAAAGCAAACCGGCTAACCAGTGACAGCTGAGGGAGAAAGCAGGAAAGAGTCCATCCTTTCTTGCCCTGATTAAAACAAGCCTTCGAACAATTCATCCTTCAGCGTTACAGTAAGCTAACCGGGTAATTCGGTTTTACTGCTCTCCTCCCCGCCCTTCCCCCACGTTCAATAGATCAAACCTGGTTTCAAAACTGAAGTCCAAACTCTCCAGCAAAACCACACTTCTGCGCTTCTTAACCTGGCGGGAAGGAATCCTGACACGACTGACAATATTCCTCTAGCAAAGCGGCAAAACAATCCCACTAGCCTCGGGCCCAGATAAAAGCTGTCTCAATGCAACAGCTAGGCAGAAAAAGAAAAAAAAAAAAGTCATGTTGGTCAGGCCAGGTTTGCTACAACAAACATGCAAAGAGAGGGGGAAGGAGAGGGGAGCTTTGGGTTGGATTTGCTCAGCAAACCAAGCACCAGCCGTAGCTTCTCATGCCAGAACAGCCGATGGAGAGCATCGATCCAGGGCTAGGAGGCAGCGAGATCACAAAACCACAGCCCGAGGGTTCGGCTTCTCCAGCTCTGCTGCTTTACCCACCGCAGCTGTGCTCCAAGTCGATCCCGTCGGCTCACCCCCGCTAGACACCGGGACCCCAGCCCAGAGCAGATGGGCAGCCAGGGGCAGCAGCGTCAAACAGCGGCAGTTCTTGAGTCAGTGCCCTAAATCTCCTCCCGTGAATCAGGGTAACGGCAGCTATTACCAGCAGAACCAGTTCAAACATGAGCAGCTGACAGGAAAGTAGTTAAGTTTCATCATGGGTACCAGGGAGAATTTTCCACCAGGTTAACCTGACTGCACCCTGTTTTCACTCGCACAGACATATCCTACTTTGCTCAACAGGATTTCGGATGTCCAATGGCAGACCAGAGATTCTGGGAGACACCTTTTCCCTTCCCTCGCTGGGAAGGGACACCGCTGCTATGGCTTCACAACGCAGGAAGAAGGTTCGAGACTCTTCATAGCACGTCAGCTCCCCCGCAAGACTTTAATGCCGAGCTCAGCAACACAGGGGCCCTGCAAAGATAACCGGCTGCCGGGATTGATTCCATCCCACGTTAGCATCCATCAGATAGCAAGAAAAACAAGATTAAGCAGAACCACGGCATTAGTCTTCATTTAAACTTGGCAAAGAAAGCAAATGTTTCTTTTTTTTGTTGGCTTCTCTTTGTGTGTTTTTTAAAGCAATCTCAGGCTTAGCCAGAGAAAGGTGCCTGGACTTTTTAATACTGGGGGATTAGAAGGAACAACACTTGTCCACTTGCCAGACCCCAGATAAGTACTGAATTCTTAGGTTAAGCAGGCTAGCATCTGCCTCCTGCAACATATACATTTCCAGAGTGAAAATAAACAGCTTCACACCTTTGGCTCAGAGAAGAACTTCAGCTTCTTTTACGTCCTCAACCTGCAGCCCCTCCACTGGAGGAAGAGGGGTCGGAAGGGTGAAGGTTATTTGCAGTTCCCGTATTCCAAACTACAAGAATAAAGGCTGGAAACTTTCTGTCTCCTGTCGTACCAGGCGTGTAGGATCTGCTATTGCTTCATCACGTTTTACCGTAACCGGTAAGAGTTGTTTCAGACAGCCCCTCAATATACACACTTTCCACGCGTGCCAATTATATACGAGCAATGACAAAATGCACTAATTAGGAAAAATACTAATCAGACCGTTTTTACGTGCTCGGCTCAGAAGCCCATCATCTAGACAACTGCACCTCGATTTAAGGCTAGCACCCAATTCACTTGAGATCTGCTCCTACAAGGATTCACGGAGCAGAAGAGACTCAAGCCACACCACCACAGACCAACTCCAGTATCCACCGTCCACGATCTGGTCCCAGACTCCTCTCTGGTTGATCCCAGCTTGCACAGCGATTGGAAAGTGCTATATCCGCACCAAAAAAATGCCTGTCTGAAGAGCTGAATTTAAAATTATATCATTAAGCCCGAAATTTCAACATATTTAGAGAGTTTTGATAACAACATTTTTGATTACATCCGTTGCCAGCTTCCTTCTACACCCTGACAAAGATTTAAAGTATACATTCCTACTTCATTCTGCAACAAAGATTAGTGGCAGGAACAGAAAACATCTTCTGTTCCAAAAAACCCTCGGGGTTTTCCTCCGTAGCTTGCATTTTATTAGAGGAGACTCAAATCTCCATCAAGCTGCAACACACTGTCACTGCAAAGTATTTAAGCAACAAGTATCCGAGCGCTACACCAAAAATCACCTTCTGAAAAGGCTATTGAGAAACCAAGAGATTTCCTGAAGCTATTGCAAAGGTGAAATAGCTCCTCAGAAGTAACAGCCCTCAGCAAACTTTATGAAAATCCGGGCCTACGCTTGAGCGTACGCACACATACTTGTAACTCGAAAACTTTTGTGAGCTCTTATCGTGGGGAAGGAGGGGGGAACAAAGGAAAACCACATGCTATTGTTTAGTTTGACTCCGCAATACATTTAATCTACATGGACTTGGAACATTACACAGCAAAGCTCTTCAGCTACCAGAAATCACGCCCAGCCAACACCAGCAAAAATCCATTCTCCAAACGGGGAAACGCCATTTTAAAGATCTTATCTTTGCCCCACACAGAAAGCCTCCAAAATACAGCTGAAAGCTGCCACTAGCGCTTCCCATCCCACACCCCGAGGGGATCGGATCAATGCAAGAACACCGGCTCTCGTGAAACCAAGGAAAGCCAAAGCTGAGGAGTTTTACCAACTCGACGCTGAGCTATCCGAGCTTTTGCCAGCAAGTAAGCCTACAACAGACTGGGGGGTCCTGAGCAGAGGGAAGACCCATCCTGACACCTGTAGCCATCGCATCTCCCAGTCTCTTTGAGCCTATCAACAGCATCTACCCACTGCCAACGTGTTTGAAGACGTTAAAGGGACAAGACACAGCTTACGAGCTGCCAAAGAGTTATTCCAGTACATCCATAGGGATGATAACAGATTTAGCTACACAAATCCCATTGCGCAACTCCCTTCCCAGCCTCGTAGCCGACTGCGGGTGCAATACCGAGGACTACACGTATGTCGCCGGGAGGTGATCTTCGGTGCGCGGCTCCAGAACAACCCCAACCCGCTCAAAAGGCTGGCATTCCGCAGATGAGGTATGGGCAGACACATCCACCCTGGCACAGAACTACTACAGAACCACCTTCCTAAACGTCGTATTTCTACTTCTAAGCCACCCGTTGCCATCTCCTTGTCACCAAGTTCATTGCCCCAACCCCAATTTTCGAGCTCTATATACGACTTTTTTCCTGGACGCAGAGCATGCTGCCTTGTCATCTCCTCCAAGAGGCCCGAGCAGTGCGAGCTCACCCCCCCAGCAGGTGCCAGAATCAACACCTCTAACTAGGGTGATGTCATGGCCAGAGCAGACGGGTGATGTCATGGCCAGAGTAGCCCACGGGTACCCTCTCTCCAGCCTAAGCCCCACTCTGGGCTCAGCAGAGCTGCAGTTTATCTTCTCGTCCGCCTGGGATCAGAGGCCTTCGGCACAGCCCCATCCTCATCCCTCCTTCGGTATGGGGGGGCTGGTGCACAGGCAGGTTGATGTCAGATTTCAGCGGGCAGGCTGAATGAAACGGTGAAGAAAGAAGCTTTTCAGAGGGGGAAGGCGGGGAGGAGAGGCATACATGTATTAAACAAATCATCTGTTTGGAGTGCTGGCTCCTACTTGTTCTCGGTTATATTATTCACTCAAGAGTGGATTAATCCATCACTGCAAAGGAATCTCCTGATCTCAGAGATAAAGGCAACAAGTCATGCACTGACTGCCTGTGGATCCTCCTGAAAATCGCCAGCCTTTCTCATACCCTTATTTGGGCCGATCTATCATCTCTTAACAAACAAGGAGCAATAAAAGGAAATTAAAAACTGAAAAATATCACCCGATAGCAGTAACTTTACTCAGGAACGCCTAGCTTGGATCAATCTGGAAGCAAGTAAGGGATTACCACTCAGAAGAATCCTCTTCAGTTTATTTCCAAAGGGGCCACGTTAACTGTCCCCTTTCCTCACAAGAAGAACAGTCGCCTGGGGGTTACCTCCTGAACCTGCATGTAAAAAAACCCATAGTTGCTTTTAAGATTCTTTAGAGCGAGGCCTTTTAGCCAGATAAATGGTATGTTTTACTTGGTGAGGAGTGGGAAAGGAAACCCCCCCCCCAGTACCATCCCCTTGCAGGAACAAGGGCATCTCCAGCCGGAGGGGGCTGCCACTCAGACACAAGTTGTCCAGGCAAAAATACGGCAACATTCCTCTCCAGAAGGAAGGACACCTCCAACGTCCCTCTGTCCTTCAGTGCTTTAGCAGATGACGCAGAGCGATTACAGAGGCATTCGGGAACCCTCTTTTCTTCACCTGAGATTAAGGGGGGCAGAGAAGATCCCCACGGTTCAGCTCCAGCTGGAGCCCACCCCGCAGGGGTCTCACCAGCACACCAAAGGCAAGGTGGAGGGAGCTGGCAGCGTACGCTTAGCAGGCAACACAACCCACAGCTACCTCTGCGAAGGCAAAACATCCCCCCCCCACCACCAAAAAAAAGAAAACAAAAAAAACCCCCAGTGGTACCCAGCCCCTTTGCCTCTCCTTCGCAGAGCCCATTTTTTTTAACAAGAGGTGGTTCGCAGCACGAGCACTTTTCTCTCCTCGAGCGTTCTTTGGTGTTTTATGGGTTGGCTGCAAGGGAAAACCAAGGTCTGCAAAGCAGGCAGACTTTGTACAACTGCGAGGTAGGAAATATTAAACTTGTCTTTGAATTAAACAAATAAGGCTCAACCGCTTGGTTCATTATCAGATACAATGGTTGAAGTCTGCGGGGAAAACTAAACAGCAAAACCCNAGTCATCAGGATGGAAGATTTAGCAACTCTCTAACTGCGGGGCAAGATCCAGCGGGAAGTTTGGGGCTTGGGTTTTGTGGGTTTGTNTGCCTCTCCTTCGCAGAGCCCATTTTTTTTAACAAGAGGTGGTTCGCAGCACGAGCACTTTTCTCTCCTCGAGCGTTCTTTGGTGTTTTATGGGTTGGCTGCAAGGGAAAACCAAGGTCTGCAAAGCAGGCAGACTTTGTACAACTGCGAGGTAGGAAATATTAAACTTGTCTTTGAATTAAACAAATAAGGCTCAACCGCTTGGTTCATTATCAGATACAATGGTTGAAGTCTGCGGGGAAAACTAAACAGCAAAACCCGGGGTATAAATCAAAGGCATGATCAGACAGACAGGTGAGGCCGAGGGTGCGGTTTCACCTTACAGCTAAGCCCAACCGAGAGCTGGCCCCTGCCAAAAGGGATGGTCCCCTTCCCCCAGCACGCTCCGCTCCCTCCTGCTGCTTTTGGCACTGCCCCCAGCTGCCAAGCGGGGAGAAAAATATTCCAACCGAGCTGGCCCGTCTTGCTCTGGGGTTTTGGGGGATTATTTTGTCTTTTATTTTTTTCCACCCTGACGTTTTAGTGAGCTGAACAGGTTTCATCAGATATTTCTAGAGAGGGGCGGGAACGGCAAGACCCCTCCGCCCCGCAAGGCAACCGGCTCTTGGCTCAGCTGCGGCACGGAGAGCGCGGTTTTATGAGACAGCTAAGCCAATTTAANTGGGGCTTGGGTTTTGTGGGTTTGTTGGTTGGGGTTTTGGTTTTTGTTTGTTTTTTGGGGTTTTTTTTGTTTTAAAGGGTTAGCTGGAGTCACTCCCCCGCAGCTGCTCCGCCACTGGATTCCCACAGTGGGGAAGAGGCAGGAACGTACCTGCCACCTCCTGCAGCAGCGAGTCCTCTGACAGAGCTGTAACGTGAAACTGCGCCGAGCCAAGGAGGGGGGGAAAAAAGAAAAAAAAAAAAAAAAATAGAGTCCCACCTGGCTAGAAAAGCTCCACGACATCTTGTAGGTATGGGAAATGGGAAAACAACCCACCTTGTATGATTATTTTCCCTCCTGTTGAAAGACAGGAGATATTTCTCGCATAGAAAGAGCAAGCAGGGGCTTAATGGGAAAGACAGGTGGGCCTGGATGCACAAGGCTCAATCCCTAGTAAGGCTTAACAAGCGGTTTACCCCGAAGTGGTAACTGTCACTGGAGAATCATCATCCGCACCGGAAAGGGAGAAGCGAGCTGGGGAAACTAAGTGGAAAACTATGACACACTCAGCCCTGGAAGTTGTACCGAGCCATCTACCAAGGAAATTACTGGAAGAACACTCAACTGAAAAACAGAAGAAAACTATCTAGTCTAAAAACTCTTGCGACAGGGTAGCTGGAGCCCTCGCATTAGCTAAAGGAACGCAGCAAAGAGGGTTTTTTTGCCAAGGACAAACACTATCCCAGAGAGGACAACGTGGGAGAAGGGGACACACAACACCAGGGCTTGTTTGGGAGGCCGCCAGGACAGCGTTAAGCTGGCAGGAAAGGGAATCTGCCTGTGCAGGCCTCGTACCAGCTCACCTCTTAACAAACTCCATCAAAATAGCAAAAATAATAATAAAAAAAAGTGTATGGAGAACACAGTTTGGTCCCCATGTTACCACCTTTAAAAGTCAGGACTGCAAGACAAGCTGGAAATTCCCATTTAAAGAGAAAATCTGAGCAATTCCGCTTGATACAAGATTTATAGTCTTTAACAAGTTTTTAAGCTCCATAAATCGGCACTTTTGATCAGTCTCACCCCAGCTGCAGACAGGAATTGGCTCAGAAGCTCCCCGGCCCACTGAAACACTGAAGAAAACCGATAGAAAGAAAACCCACTGCGACAACAAGCGGGAAAGCGGCGTTGACTCAGCTGAAGCAGAGCCACTCTCTAGTCAACAGATTGTAAGCAAAGCAGTAGACAAAAAAACCTGACTCTACATATAAAGGTCAAGTTTACAGTATCAATTAATTCATACAAATTAGACGTTGCCTAACAAAAGGCGTCAGGCAGGTTTCTGAGCTGCGTGCAGCGCGCCGGTTAAAGCGATTCCGTATAAAATGTTATCTGAAATACCAGATCTCAACAGGTTTGCGGGTGAAGACTCGCTCAGTCTCAGGGCTTCTGGTACTAAACCCAAGATTTGGGTTGGAACCAAGCTCACCAGCAAACTCGCCACGTTTTCACGTCATCTTGCACGCGTTTGCGCGCCAACGCAACTATGCGGGACCGGAGCATCACGTTAAAAACGCCTCAAGGTTCACATTCGTAAGCATGGAAGTGAGGAAGATGCAGAGCAGAAGGTTTTCCAGGGCAGGCTGAAAGGCCTGGCAAAAGGAACTCTTACCCGAAGTTAAGAGGAATGGGTTTGGTGGAAGGTGGAGGAAATCCAGGTGAAGCTCAATGCCTTTTTGACATCCAGAATTGGAAATAGCTCACGCTACCTACATAAACCTGTTTCATAAAGCTCGTTTTGCAGCAGAGAGAAGATATACGTGATATTAACGTGATATTACAAACACTCAGAGATATCAGCTTGTGAGCTACAGCTCCTCGCACCCAGCCCTGCGAACAACTTCCCAGGGACGCCGAAATCAAACCAGTTGCTCCTTTACACACAGAGTCACGCTAACAACCACGTGAAGAGGAGCACCAGAAGGTGCTGCTCGACGGTACCGTGCAATTAGCTGCACGTACATCCGCATCAGGCACTGCTTTAGAAAACAACTTTATTCTCTAAATGAGTTAATCATCACACACTTCCCAGCTCAGGGTTTTGGGGTTTTTTTTGGCACCACAGCTGAAGCTTTGCTAGTCGTACACTTAATGGTAGTGTCTTATCTCAAGCAGCCACCAAATTTATTTCAGCGGTCTCGGTACGACCAAGGACTTCATTAGGCAAAGCAGGTCTGCAGAGGAGGATTTATGAGATGACGAACACCAGTACGGCTGTGCACTCACGCAAACGAATCAATTGCTTTGCTTCACAATTTCCACATCTGCAGAAGCAGTCTTTAAACAAGTCAGTGTATTTTTAAGCTCTGACAGTTAAAATCCTCAAGTGACATCACCTGAAGTTGGAGCACAGCTGCTTTATTCCTCTGGCACAGCAGCGAGCCAAAGTAAGCATGAGCCTCAGTTTATGGGCTTACAGCACACCTTGAGATAATGAAAGCGCTGGGGGGATTTGCCCCTGTAGCAGAGTCAGGCCTTTCCTTACTTGGGGTTTTTTTCCCCCCCCCCTGCTCGGTCTTGGGGTAAGAAACACAAAGTTTAGTACCAGTACATCCCATGCCCAGAAAGCCAGCAGAGGGAGCACGCAGGAGTCCCGGCCCAAAAACCAGACGGGCTGTAGAAAGAACGAAGAGCCCCAGGTAGAACCAGCGTCCCACCAAACCCCGGCACTCGCAAAAGGATGAAAAATAACCAAGATTGAGGGGGTTTTTTTTCCTCACACCAAGCTGCTTTCTGTGCGTGTAATACAGCTCGCTGAGGCGGGAGCAGCCCTCCCGCGCTTCACCTTGCACGCACAGGCATGGCTGTTTACAAGCACTCAGGGCAGCTTAAGGGTGTAAATCGCATTAATCCAAGCGACAAAGCTATCCCGCTCATCCTCGGGTGAATTACTAATCCCTCGCCACTAGAGCTGTTCCCACCTCACTTCCTACCCCTCAGAGGAGGAAAAAAAAAAAAAAAATACCTTTTAACATGAAGCAGGCAGCCAACCCAGTGGATCCCGTCTTGGTATTTCTATCTGCAAGTCCAGCTTTAAATAACTAAATAGTTTCGAGCAACAGTCATGGCTTTCTAAAGCTGCTTCGCAAGCCTGCGGGTTTCTCCGGGACGTAGACCGAACCAGTCGGAGCCTTCCCTCTTGTTTTGGAGAGGGGATTACGGGAAAAATGTTTGTTTT
>VXBL01006841.1:0-13359 GCA_013400195.1 Aramus guarauna
CCATTCCCTGTCCCCTTGTGCCATTGGAGGGGACTAGGTAGAGAATTTGGGAGTAAAGTTCAGCCCGGGAAGAAGGGAGGGGTGGTGGGAGGTGTTTTAAAGATTCGATTTTATTTCTCATTGCTCTACTCTGTTTTGCTTGGTAATAAATTAGATGAATTTTTTTCTAAGTTGAGTCTGTTTTNAGATGAATTTTTTTCTAAGTTGAGTCTGTTTTTGCCCATGACAGTAATTGGTGAATGATCTCTCCCTGTCCTTATCTTGACCCATGAGCCTTTTGTTACATTTTCTCTCCCCTGTGCAGTTGAGAAGGGAGAGTGATAGAGCAGCTTTGGTGGTCACCTGGCCTCCAGCCAGGGTCAACCCACCACAAGGTGGAAGGGAACACAAGGTATAGCATTGTTTCCCTTCCCACAAAACAGGGAAGTCTAGCAAGCAGAAAAATTTTAGTTTCATAATATACCACAGCATCAGACCATCTGAAGGCACCAAATCAATGTAAGATTGCTTTGCAGATCTACAACACTGCGATGGCTTGTTTTTCTCCATCACCAAACAACTCCAAATTTTTAAGAAGCAGATCTACTAAAGAACTCAGTGGAAGGGGGGAAAAAAACCCCCACAAACCAAACCCCCTTGTTCCCTAAGCTTTGACACAAGTTTACCTCAGGTTCAGTGTTTGCAGCCAGAGGAAAAATTAGGGTCTTGATACAGTTGAGTTTTTTACTTCATGAAGAAGTAGGAAGGGAAAAACATCACTCTGTAATCAGAAGCTTTTCTTTGTAATAATTAAAGGCTCAAAAGTTTGAAGGCATAAGGGAGAATTAGCTGTGTTCTGTTTGTACTTAATCTACTACTCCAAAAAATTCAGTGTTAAAAAAATACGTAGTTGAAATAGATATGTCTGCTAATTATAAACTATCAGATTTCTGATTATATTTTTTTTGCTCCATGAATCACTTTTAGCAGTTATTGCACACCTCTTTCAAGCTTATTTGAGGATTGCACCTAATCATTGGAGATGCTATAGTATACGTAGTAAACTCAGAAATACATAGGTAGGTTAAACTACACAGATATGGGTAGTTTAGTGAAGTATAGTCTTCACCCATTCATATACATTAACTGTGACAGTAATTAGGTAGGAAACAAATTCCACAATAGCTACACAAAATGGGACAAAGAAAAATGTTATCTTATTTACCTGCCTATATCCTGAAGGTAATGATGACTACATAGACAAGTTCTTCTCTAGGGGTTCAATGGTGGTAAAGACTAATTATTCTGTGAAGTCTTATATTTGTGAGAAAATTTAAGTGTTTTCTGATATAAGTATGTTGGTGTATATAAGTATGGTATAATGGTGGTGCTTAGCCAGTATGATCAAAACTAGACGGAGATAAGAGATCACAACTGAAAGATGTCTTGCTATGAAACTGTACACTATCTAATACAACCTATGTCAAAGCTTCATCTTATTTTTTCTGCTTTATATTTATATATTTTGATAGATATATATCAGTTCATGCATTCTATTCCATTTGAGACAGTGAATGACTTAGAGCACTTTAAAGTTTCAGAAGTGATAAGCAAGGCCAAACTGATCAAGGGGTATTATGGCACTTCTTGTCCAAGAAGACCAAATCATCAAATAAATAAAAAAAATTAAAAAAGAAAAAAATCAACTCTTCAATTTTGAAATTGAGGGTTCTCTACTTCCAGAGACATGTTTCCCTCTCCTCAATTGATCAAACAGCAGACAAAGCATCTACCCACCAGCCTCTGATTTAACATAGCTATCAGCCCTCCTCTGTCACAAGCAGTGGTTGACACTTGCTAAAAAACAGTGAAGTAACAACTGGAGAATACCATGCAATTAATACAATATTCAGACAAAATTATTTGAGAACCTAAGGCAAAGCAAGTACTATAATTCTATCAGATCTACACTGTAACAACGTGAACTGTATCTATAAGTGTTGAAACATCTTCACTGAATAAAATAAAAATCACTGGAAGCAGAAAAGCAAAGCATCGGTTTGAAAGACCATGGTCAATGAAAGAAACAGAGATCAACAGCAAGCTTAGATACACACTAAATATTAATCCAGAAGAGAGAGCATCATCCAGTAAAACATCACTCTTTCCTGGAACTCTTCAATGATTCCCTGCATACTGCCATCATCCAAGTACCTGGCAGCCCAACAGCACCCGCAGATCTGCTGGAAGCCCACAGGATGTTTTTATTCAACCACATATCTAGCTATGTTTTGATGAGCATTAAAAAACCCAACCAAACAAAAAAAACCCAACCCCACCAAAATCCCCCCCGCTCCCCAAGTATCGCATTTCTTTGAAAATTCTGAACTCATGCTTGTTACAAGTAGAATCTAAATTCACAGTAATTTTGTTCCTAATCTCTGTTAATTTGCTCTAAATGTAATAGTTTCACTGTACCATTAGTCCCTTAAATTTCCTGTCTGATGCTAACCGGATGGGACCCACTCATGCTCTAAGGTGGTGAAAGCACTTTCAAAAGGGCTTTTACCAGTTATAGCAGCAGCAGAGCTGAAAATGAAACCAGCTATCAGATGCTTATACAGAAAGGCAAGAACAATTAGGCACAAAAATATCTGGTTGTGGTCTTTTTAGCCCACTCCACTATCCATAAACAAGTTCGGAATTATGAAGCTAAGTATGTGTAAACACAGGAAAGGCAAAGATGGGGAGGGAGGGCAGCAGCAGCATGTAACCTAGCATGCAACCTAATGAACACAAAGAGGTTTATTTGGCCAACTGACAGAAGCCCCAACATACTCCTGTTGAAACAGAGAATTATGAAGAAAAGTGTTGTTTATTAAAAATCTTATTTAATCCACTAAAAACCCAAACAATATAATTGATTACTACTTGTACATTAAAAAAATAGTAAGAAATAAAGCTTCCTGTAATGGAAATTAAAAAAAAAGACCCAGTCTGTCTTTAGAGTTTGTGGGAAAACAGAAGATTGGTGAGGAGGATTGTAAACACACTCAAGTGACTTGCAGCTGGGGTGTAGAAAAACACATATATCATACCAATCCTTGTTTAGTCTTGTGTGTTTAGTCTTGTGTGCTTGACAAGTAGAACATCTATGTTTAGATAACATAGGCCTGTGATAAGACTCAGAGGCACCCTATTGAACATGCTTGAGATTCCTGCCCTGCTGCTGGAAAGATCAAAGCACAGTGGTAAACTATGCCCATATGAATCCCTAATATACAGGCAAAACCAGCTGGTTCGGCAATTCTCTAGCATGAAACAAGCTCCATGGTGCCTGCATCCCCACTTGTGTGTCTCTGCCCAAGTGTTGCTTCAGGGATCCCCCGGTTCTTGAGGTAATGAAAATAATTTTTCTCTTTGCATTTCATCCGTGGTTTTGTGGTTGTTCCTGTGTCCTGCCTGTGCTGGTTCACGCAGAAGTGTTAAAGGTTTTTCCTCTTCCTAAAGCAGCAACACACACCACAGAATGCACCCAGATACAGGCTATTTGGTTTGCTGTTAAAAGAGGCTATATTGGAAAAACTCCTAGAACAATTTAAATGAATCTCTTCCAGCTAACAACAGCACTAGTCCTCATGAATTTGGGGAAACTGTAAGCATCTTAGTACTTTAAGGAACACAAAACATCCTCAGGTCTTACAGGAAAGAAAGAACACAGTTCTTACAAATTCTTCACAAATATCTTGTTCTCTTTAGGAGAAGAAAGTATGACTCAGACCTGATAGCCCCTGACAAGGAGCTGAAACATGAAAAGAGCATGTACTGTGAAGAGACTGCCTCTTTGTAAGTGGCATTGGCATTTTCTAGTTGTGGTGTCAAAATCTCATTTGGTGACAATGCCAAGGTTAAGGTATTTTCACCTCCTCCTCCCTCCCATCCAATATTTCTTTCTGTCTCTTCTAGAGAAAAAAAAAAAATATTTTGCAAAATTGGATTGGTTATGTCATTCATTTCACTGAATGAGACTGGCAAACACTCAGGTCAGTACAAAACAATGAACCACAGTGCTGCACTCTGGGGGAGAGAACAAGCAGTAGGAAATAAAAGTAGGTTTTTTGAACCATTTCACTATTTTAATGTGAAGCTATAGTCTGAGTCTCCCTGCTCCTGATATGAAAATAATGCTCAACTGCATCCATACCTGCATGTCCTCACATAGGCAGGGAACACCAAAAACTACAATATACTTGCACGCATACAGCATTCAGAGCAAATGAAATAAAAGACATTACTCATGAAACAACAATGGGGAATGGTAACAACAGGAGGAGGAAGGTGTTAGTAAATACAGTAAATAATCAATTATTAAATGCAAAAATATGAAGGATGCTTACTACATTTTTTGAGAAAATAAAGGGAACAGAGAGGGCAGAGATCAGTTTTGCTTTTACTGATTCAACAGCCACTAAGATACAAGCAAACCCAGTGATACTCCTAGCTCGCTGAAATACAAGAGCTGCTAACAAAACTCAAAGCTTCTCTTGGAGTTAATACTTTCCGAGTTAACTACTTTCCAAGTTCTCAATGTCTATATATATATATATATATATATATATATATTTAAAAATCAAACATCCACCCACCTCCAAGGGCCAGGGCACCAAGATAATTTCAGGTAACTCCCAGAAGATCAATGCCAGGTATGAATTCTGGAGACTGTTGCTGAAATCATCTGCTTCTTGTATTCTATGAAGTAAATTCTAATCAGATTTCTATTTATTATTTCTATTTGTTTTGGTTTAAAATATTCAGAAATCCTTCATACAATTAAGATCTGAAGTTCTTGATCAAACTATTTTATAAAACCTCTTTACTTATTTATAATGGTGTTGATGGTATCAATAACATTTTCTTGGTTCAACAACAGAATTCTCCTGCTTTATTGAAACTAGAGACTATCTAACCAGATATTTGTTGATATTTTCCAGCTTAAAATTTTATCTAAACTGACTACGCTAAAACAAACCTGAAGAGTTGTTATAACAAGTAAAACCCACCATAAGTATATGAAAAGAAGTCTTTGGAATATTTATTTCTATTTATTTCCATAACTGTAAAAAAGCAGCAATACAACAAAGCAGTCAGTACTTGGCCTTATCATGCCAAAAGCTTAACAATGACAGAAACAAATTGATTTTGTTAAAAGAGAAGTATTATTTTTAAACTGAGAAAAGCAGCAAAAAACCTCTTGGCAAATACCTGCACCGTAAGATATCCTACATAGCCTTTAACTGNAGAGAAAAAAAAAAAAATATTTTGCAAAATTGGATTGGTTATGTCATTCATTTCACTGAATGAGACTGGCAAACACTCAGGTCAGTACAAAACAATGAACCACAGTGCTGCACTCTGGGGGAGAGAACAAGCAGTAGGAAATAAAAGTAGGTTTTTTGAACCATTTCACTATTTTAATGTGAAGCTATAGTCTGAGTCTCCCTGCTCCTGATATGAAAATAATGCTCAACTGCATCCATACCTGCATGTCCTCACATAGGCAGGGAACACCAAAAACTACAATATACTTGCACGCATACAGCATTCAGAGCAAATGAAATAAAAGACATTACTCATGAAACAACAATGGGGAATGGTAACAACAGGAGGAGGAAGGTGTTAGTAAATACAGTAAATAATCAATTATTAAATGCAAAAATATGAAGGATGCTTACTACATTTTTTGAGAAAATAAAGGGAACAGAGAGGGCAGAGATCAGTTTTGCTTTTACTGATTCAACAGCCACTAAGATACAAGCAAACCCAGTGATACTCCTAGCTCGCTGAAATACAAGAGCTGCTAACAAAACTCAAAGCTTCTCTTGGAGTTAATACTTTCCGAGTTAACTACTTTCCAAGTTCTCAATGTCTATATATATATATATATATATATATATATATTTAAAAATCAAACATCCACCCACCTCCAAGGGCCAGGGCACCAAGATAATTTCAGGTAACTCCCAGAAGATCAATGCCAGGTATGAATTCTGGAGACTGTTGCTGAAATCATCTGCTTCTTGTATTCTATGAAGTAAATTCTAATCAGATTTCTATTTATTATTTCTATTTGTTTTGGTTTAAAATATTCAGAAATCCTTCATACAATTAAGATCTGAAGTTCTTGATCAAACTATTTTATAAAACCTCTTTACTTATTTATAATGGTGTTGATGGTATCAATAACATTTTCTTGGTTCAACAACAGAATTCTCCTGCTTTATTGAAACTAGAGACTATCTAACCAGATATTTGTTGATATTTTCCAGCTTAAAATTTTATCTAAACTGACTACGCTAAAACAAACCTGAAGAGTTGTTATAACAAGTAAAACCCACCATAAGTATATGAAAAGAAGTCTTTGGAATATTTATTTCTATTTATTTCCATAACTGTAAAAAAGCAGCAATACAACAAAGCAGTCAGTACTTGGCCTTATCATGCCAAAAGCTTAACAATGACAGAAACAAATTGATTTTGTTAAAAGAGAAGTATTATTTTTAAACTGAGAAAAGCAGCAAAAAACCTCTTGGCAAATACCTGCACCGTAAGATATCCTACATAGCCTTTAACTGAAATGCAGTAATATTCAATAGTCTGTTATGTTCCTAGACTAAGGCATCAGTAAGGCACAGGTATACAGGAGTACAGATCTGTAATATAAGGCAAGATCCATTACAAAACACCCTTAACAAAAAAGAGGACAAGGAAAATTATACATTAAGTTTACAGTAAAAAATGAATTAGAATATGTTCAGATACCCAATTTATATTGACTTTTTATATTAACACTACGTAATAAACTCCCTCCCCCTATCACTGCACAACTGCAGCCCAGGTAGTTACAATTTAGTTCTCTCATATTTCCTTTTGCTCTGTTTTCAAGGCAGCTCTAGAAACTACCTTCCATCTGGACAGCCAAACTATTCAACTAAGTGCCACTATAACATTTCATCTGAAGAATGATCTCTAGTTGTATACCATTAACAATGCTGCTGAGATTAGTATTAGATCTGAGCTTCATTTCTGATGTTCAACTTGACTGCATATTCTTTGGGTAAGTACTTGTAGTGTTACTAAGAAAACATTAGGAGGAATAAATTCATTTTTAAAACCACTGAGTCTCACTTGTTTCTCCTCCACAAATCAAAAAAAGCTATATAAATTCAAGGATATCTACTATGGCAATCTGAAGTCTGAAGGAAACCATAGGAGCCCCACAAACCTTCACGGAATATCCAAAAAACTGAGGTTTTTTTTTTTAAAAGCCATGACATTGATGTTTCAGTATTTCAACACTGATGTTTTCAAATGGCTACAGAATTCCTTTACATTATGGAACTGACATGTTTGGGGTTTTGTGTTTGTCACTTTTGCATTCATACCTAGCCGGAAATATGAAATATTTATCCCAATAGGTTACTGAAGTGAACTCCATCCCCCACTAGCCACCATACCCCATTTATTATTTTTTTAAACACGCAGTACAAATAATCACAGCTACTGTACAGCTAGTAATCACAGCTATTTGGTAAAGGTAGCTACCAAGCTACTTCAAAACTGCTTTGCTTTCAGAATTCACTAGTTTCTACATTAAATAAATCCATTTTCTTTCATTGTTGCTGAGAAAGAGATCCATGGAAACAAACACGACAAGTTCCTGACTTTCTAGACAAAGAAAACAATGAAAATTAAATACACAGAGCAACCAGACTAAGAGATGGTAAGCCTCTAAAAGAGGTATAAAACTATATTAAACCACTTATACTTCTGGCTTAGTCCTTTGAGGAATTATGTACGGATCTACTGTAGGAGTAAGTGCTGTGTATCACAAACTGTCAACGTCTATTAAAGCAGAAAGGAAGAGATACTATCTTAATTCCTTCAGTTATAACAACATAGTCAAAAGAGATGAACCAGCATAGGGGAAGGGAAGAGGCAATGATAGTCGTTTGTCCATAGGAAGCCATAAACCTCATGGAACAGTAAGCACAGCTGAGGCAGTGTGGCAACAGCACAGTTTCTTAGCTCAGTAGAGAATGCCAAAGCACACAAAGCCTACAGCCCTGCAAACTACACAAAAGGCTGGAAAAAAGCGAGTATGTGCACATGCTTCTATCTCTGAGTTACGCGCTGTGTGTAGCAATGCCAGATAAAACATGCAGAAGATTTTGTATGTTTGAAACTGGTATTTTATAGTAAGTCTCAAAATTACAGTCACTGAGGTGTCAATATTTATTAGCATTTCCACAATCTGAGCAGCACTATTAATAAAGTTGGAGCAGATAGAAGCTGCTGTCATATGCTGGTTTTTTGGTGGGGAGACCACACACACACACACCAACTCCTACACAGAAATTAATACAGAAGTTCTGAAGACAAAATGTTCTATTGGGCATTCTTTTTATTCATGAGAAATACTTGCCTCTAGAAATCCTTACAATATGAGGTGAAAGCAGCTTAGTGCTATCTGCATTGGCATCATTTAATAAATGAAAAGGATGATTCTGAACATGTGTTGCTTTTCCACAGAGCTTTGAACAGAAAATTGAACTTTATTTGGCTTAATACTTTTGATATTCTTAAATATGCTCTCTAGCTAATTAACGTTAATACACCAATAAGAGAGAAATTACATGATAGGATGTTTGCCTGGGCTTTAGATCACCAAAGCAGAAAGAACAACAGTAATAGACCCAACAGGCATTCAAAGCATTTTTTCCAAGCGTCTTTTATCCAAGTTTTTTTAAAACATGCTTATACTTTTTTAAATAATTTTTTTCTTAAGATAAAATGCTAAAGTTCCACAACTCAAAACATTTAATAATAGACATTAAGCTTTAAAACAGACACTTGTTTTCCTGCAACTTAGTTTCCCATATATTCCCCTTTCTACATATACACACAATTACATGTAAATACATATTCACTTGGCTCTTCAACAGATATTTATAACTAAAAAAGTTGCCTTTAGAAGAACATGAGAGATGATACAGAATAAAATTCAAGTACTTTAGAGATTATTATTATAACATATGAATAAAGAAAAAGATTTATATTTTAATATATCATGCAGCTGGTTCAGAGGAAATAAAAATAATGTACTTACCACCGTGTTACTTTTTTCTCCCTGCTGCTTCTTCCCTGAGCTTTCAAAGTCAACATTCTGTTTAAGACAAAGGTACAAAAATTTTAGTCAACCCTATCCCTACTAGATAAGAATGAATTGATATTTTATTGCAATGGATATTTATTTTGCTTTCAGACTCACACTTCTGTAAGCAAAGAGTGATTGGCTAAATATTGCATTAAGCAGATGCTGACTCACTAACATGGATAGCCTGTTAACAGACATCATCTAGATACTAAAGTGAATATGACTACCAATCATGAGAAAGAAAACCACAGGGAATAAGAACCTTTAGCAAAGATTTTGTGCACAATATTTAACTGTATACCGAATTTTCCAATAGAAACTTGTGAAACTTAATCAAACAAGTCCCAGGAAGAGTCATTCATCTGAATGACCCAAAGATTTTCACACACAGCGTGCACTCCTGTCCTAAAAAACGAATGACCTGAGATTTAAGTCCACTTGGACAACATTTAAGCATAGGTTTCCAACATCCCAGATGAATAATGTATTACTTATATCCCATTAATTATATCTATAAAGGCCATATATTTCCTTCCATTTAAAAACCTAAGGTATACCCTGAATATACCTCCTATATCAGGCAGACACTGTCACTTATGCCACAGCTTATGCACAAAATTTGATCCTAGAGCTGTTTCAGCTTATTAAAATACAGAAGGCTATGGATACATGCTACAGCAGAAATCTAGGCATACACAAAATTCAGACTGCAAATTTTACAGACTCTGAATACTCATGGCACTCTAAATGCATGAATTTGTCTTGTGTCTGTGGCCTTTTATTGCTACTGGGTGGTCTAAGAGATTCTGCACGACAGTTTGAGCTGCTAACAATCTGAGGCTTTATATTTGAATTTATCAAATTAAGCATAAAATATACTGGACTCAACTGTTAGAACCAATAACCACCTAGCAGTTCTATAAAATTATGTTAGAAAATAGATATTAGGAAATTGATGAATCTTTTACATTTCCCACATTTCAGAAACACAATTTAATAGCATAATAGAGATTTCAAATTAAAATAGTTAAAAAATAGCAACTGTTTGCTGTTAGTTTCTGTTATAATTGTATACTTAATTATAGATCTCACTCTACCAGCCAAGTCATTGTTAGGGTATATAAATTACCGAGTTCTCTTTCCTTCCAGGACAGAAGCGAGCAGTGCTAGTTGAGCAACATTGAAATCTATTTTTAGATAACATTTTCCCCACACACATGTACAGGCATAACTTTTCAATTAACAATTGCTATTATAAACCTTTTACTTCCTTCTGTGTTTATTTTGTTCCTCACTGCTTTTACAAAGTTGAATGAGGAGACATCACTGACCAGTTTGATTACAGATACAATTAGCAATCTGAGAACTTAACTTGCGAAATTGCTAAACATATCTACAAATGAAGATAACCTCTGCTGTGCTCTGAACATACAAAATGATACAAAAATATTAGGGTGTTATTGCTTGTTTGGGTGGATTTAAAGAAAAAAAAAGTCAGATTTTTTTTATAGCTTCAACTGTCAATTACTGTACACATCAATTCACTATCATAACAGTATATTATTAACTCACCCCATATGCCCATTATGAAGATCACTTCTTGAATGTCAGTGTTCTCTATAAACAATAACAAAAGAAGAAACCAGGAGAAATAATAAACTTCTATATTCAAAACAGGAATTAGATAGTAGAGCAGGAACAAAGCAGAGAGATGAATTTTTATAAATACACTAATTTGAAGTAGGGATATACTCTCAAGACAAGTATCCTATATTAAAACTTTTTAGTAAGATACGAAGAATTGAACAGGTGTCTTAGTGGAAGTTGAAATTTCCTGTTTGAACTGATATTAAATTCATACCTAACAGCAACAACTACTGATTGTGACTAATCATACACAACATCATAGCAAAACGTATTTTTACTCTATTACACTTCACACAGGAATGTGCTATCTGCCACTGATGCATACGCCATTTCTCTGTGACATTATCACATTACTCCTGAAAAAACTAATGCTGCTGCTTAATCTCATTGAGCCAATTTATAAACACTAAGCCTTAGCCTGCTGTCAGATCTCTTCACTACCTGCCTGATAATCAATGATGAACAGAACAGATTGTCACTTTTTAACATATAATTTGAAGTAACCCAAACCCCTATTGCAAAGCTAATTTACATTCTGCAAATACTGTTCTAGAAGCAATTTGTTTTATGGATAGCATGGAAGTATACAGTCTCCTTGAATTTTTGCTATGTAATAAGCTTACAATACTCTAACACAAAAAAACAACCCAGGACCATGAGCCACACTGTCCTGCATGACATCCTTGTCTCTAAATTGGACAGACATGGATTTAATGGATGGACCACTCAGTGGATAAGAAATTGGCTGGATGGTCACACTCAAAGAGTTGTGGTCAATGGCTCGACGTCCAAGTGGAGATCAGTGATGAGTGGTGTTCCTCAAGGGGTCGGTATTGGGACCGGCAATAGGTGGATCAAACTCCTTATTTGCTAGTGCCAAAGGGAACATATCTGCTGGAAATGTCACTTTGAAAAAATTGACCAAGAAAAGCTCCTGTTATTATTATCCATGGGATCCTCTGTTTAATCCATTGACAAAACCTGATTTCTATGAAGCAAGTTATTCTACTCAATGGAACTCAGAATAGCGTATCCTACTCCCAAATAAGACTCATATAACTTCTCGAGATAGAAATAATTTTATGTGGGCTTGGTCAGGGAACAAAGTAGGAGAAGTTTTTATAGAGCCCAAATTTGATCCGCCTATCAGGGAAGTTGAAAACCCCCTTTTTAATTGTTCTAAGACAATCACTTGTGATTCAGGACCAGGGGATCCTCCTGAAACTTGGTTTATTAATAGTCTCAGAACTCTAATTCGAGATATGTGCACATGCTAGGGACATCCTTCAAAGGGACAGCAAAACAGTGACAAAACTTGTAACATCACTCTTCCCAGAAGTCACAATTTTATTAAACAGGAACAGTGTGGAATACCCTTTACTCATTAACCCCTACAAGGGACATCCTTAAACACCAAACTTATATATGCTATGAATTACATGGATCAATATACCTGTAAAACTAGCAATATATCCTGCCCCGTTGGGATTAGCATGGGGATGCTCCAATGGAAAATTTTATTCTTACTTAACATTTGAATATCATGCTGGCCTGAGGTGTGGATTTGGTATCCCTTCTTTGTGTCCATCTCATGTTTTCAATTTTACAGTACATTCCTGGCGATCACATAGAGAAGCGGGAAGTAATCCAAAGGCTTGTCCCAGTTGGGAGATTATTGGAGTCCAAACTCCCAAGTATTATACTGCTTGACAACTAACTGTGTTAACATTTGAGAATATTTTTACCCCTTATGTAACCTTAAAATTGACACCAATTTGTCCTAGAAAATATTACCCGGCAGGTACATCTTTTGAGTAACTGGGCACAATATGCTTTTGGAGAATTAAATTTACAGGTCCAACAGGTATCAAAGATGACCCTTCAGAATCATCTAGCCCTAGATATGATACTGCTTAAAGAACAAGGAGTTAGTGGGATCTTAAGTCTCACCAATGGAGAACATTGTATCACCATACACAACACTACTACCTCAATAGAGAAAACTCAAACAAGAATGAAGGAGATAACAGGCCAAACAGCCTGAATTCTTTCAATCCATGCAACCGAAAGACTGGTTTGATAGTGAGACTCCAAACTCTTGGTTACACTCCATCCTACAATCCATGGGACTTATGGGATGGTGGCATGGTTAATGAAAATAGGGCTAACATTAGTTATTGGTTTCATATTTTTAATGATTGGCATAGTTAATGTTCATTGTATGATTACCCGTGCTACCTCTTCCTTCTCTATTTGCCTTGTGAGAATCACCACCCTAGAAGATGACCTCCAAGAAGTAGTCAAGACATCTGTTTGAACCACGGGGTGGTGTAAGGCCCTGATAACAAGTGAATGTTGCAAACATCCATCTTGACCCAAGCATGGATAAACTGATAATGAGGGAATGTCGAGGGAATGGCACAGACATCCATCTCGGACAAGGACAGAACCTGTGNCACAGACATCCATCTCGGACAAGGACAGAACCTGTGGAGACAGGATACTATCTTGTGAGCCCC
>VXBL01006844.1:0-30335 GCA_013400195.1 Aramus guarauna
GCCCTTCTTTTCCCATCCCCCCACCACTGCTCCTCTTGTCTGCACCGAGCCAGCGAGGATGATTGTGATGCGTGTAGTGGTTCTCCAATCTATGATGTTATATGGTATGGAATACTCCTTTGGCTAGTTTGTGTCACCTGTGCTTCCTGTGTCTTTTTCGAAATTCTTGTGAAAAATAACCGTATCCTTGTTGAAAACCAGGACATTACTCCACTCTCCCTACTGCCACTTCCCAGTGTCATTGGTAATCTCATGAACCAATGAGTTTATTTTTCTACTGCCTTTTTTTTTTCCAATCTGACAAGTACTTCTAAATTTCCCTAAATGACAAAGGCACACAATGCTTTTCCATAGGATTATGTTTTCTATGGAAAAATCTGTAATTGCACTGAAAGAAAGTGTCTGAATTCCACTAGGTGATTGGTATTAATAATAATTAGTAATAATAATGTGTTTAGAATTGTTTGCATTTTAGATGATATTGGCTGAAAACAATTTCTGTCACTTCTTCTAGAATACGGAAGTTCCCAAACATACTACTAACATCTAGCTAGTATCATGAATAGAGGCAACATCCCTTGAAATTAAAAGCCCAAAATGCTGCAACAGCTGCTTGTATTGATGTTACAGATGTAAGCTAAGAAAAATATTTAAACACAAGCAGTATTTGGAAGTTAAAGTTTTTCTGCTCCTTTGATGCAATAGAAGTAGTTAACAGTATGGCAGCGTTTTTCCATCTTTCACAAACCAAGCTCCTAAAAACGTTCCATTAGAGATGAAGACTCTTGTACAGTAAATTCAAAGCAGCTGACAGGAGCTTTGGTCTTTCCTGAGGTTCCTTTTGTAAAGTCCTTACAAACAGTCCATGGTACCTTGTGGTCTGCACTTCCAGGCTGAAAAAGTACTCTAGTATGTAATAATCAGTAAGGAGCTCAAAAGTCATAATGATTACATGCATCTCAAAGGCAGCAGAGATGTCTCTGTTTCATTCCTGTTTAGAGCACAAAAAAAGCCACTGAGCAACAGATTATTCCTTATTGCAGGAGTCCTGTCTTCTAATCACAATCTGTTGAGGCCCAGATACAGAATGTTTTCTTGGTGCTTTTCTAGGGGCAATAAGCAGCCAGGAAGAGAACCCTACCTGGGCACAGGAAAAGCACAGGATGAGATGAAGTTAAAATGCTCAAGGCCTACAAAATAGCCATTTGAGGGAAGCACAAAAAGCACAAGCAAGTCACATGGCAACTACCGTGATGCCAGAAATAATTCCAAAGCTACAGAAAATTTTGCAATGCAATAGTTTGCATGAACCTTCATGAAACCAGTTCTTACCATTTCTAGTATGCAAACAGCCTCTGAAGAAACACATACAAGAATGTGGTTAAGGGTACCTCTTATCACAGTTTCAATACAGAACAGCTCCTGAAAGCTTTGGCCTTGTCAAAGCACTGGGGTTTGTGGTTTGTTTTTTTCTTTTAAATAAGCTAACACATTCAATCCAGAAGCCTGATGTGCAGCATCCAGGTTCTATCACTGCATGATGCAAGCAACATCTTAAATGCAGGTACTAGTTTCAGCTAGATCTTGCAAAACTCTCACTGTATGTAGTTCTGCACATCTACCTTTTGCAATCAATGACCCCTACACATATTACTGTAAGTTATAAAATGTTCATGAACATTGCAAACATGCTTCTATGAACTAGCAATACTAGGTGCTCAGCTGTCCTGTGTCGCCTCCGCAATTCACCCTCTCTCCCTAGAGACACCATGACCTCTGTTAGCAGGAGACAGTTCACCTCCACAATTGGACTGACTCAGCCCTAGCTTGCACTCCAGTGAAAGGTTCTTCTTTTCATGAAGAGTCCCTCAAACACCTCAGGTATTCTTATCTCCTACCCTTCCAGAGTTCTTGATAAGACCAGCAAATTGATTCATTCTAAAGAACAGAGGAGTACTTTTCTCCTGCGTCTTCTAAATATATCAATCAAACACCCCATCTGTGCTGAGGCCTGCTGTCCATTATTCTTCTGTTGCAAACATTGCTGCTGTTCTGAAAAACCCGCTTCATCTTTACTGGACACAGTCTGCTGACCCTTGCATGCTTTTGTGAAACCACTCAAGTGCATTCATCTTTTTACAATGAATAAGTGTAGTATCAGCTCATCTTTGCCATAGCACAGGTATGTTCAGCCACTGTTTTTTGTGGACTCCAGTTTTATGATCGCCATGCCTTTGTTTTCTCACTTCACTTACTTCTGTTTCTAACCCTCAATACCTGAAGGAGTATGAATGTTCTATGACATCCACTCTGTGAAAGAACTAAGCCTCAACCATAAAATTAATTTTTCAGCCAACTGTAACTACCGTACAGAGCAGAGCAAAAGCTGATCTAAGGCTTTTTACGCAACACGTGCTCAAAACCAGCGAAGCCATTTGTGTCTCCATGTGCACTGGAATTTTCCTGAGCATAAACTTTGTAAGTGGAACTACAATACTTCAAGCCACACTTCACACCTCCAGGCTTTGGCAAGGCTCTGAGAGCAACACATCCCTGTGTACTTACTGACCTTTGGAGAAGCTTTGACCCCTACAGCACCATCAGCAGTGACCACAAATTAAAATACAGTTTAGCTAGCAGGAAGCAGCAAATAAAATTTTACTTGCAAAAAAGCAAACACAAGCAATTGGAAGCTAGTTTTTCTCCAGAAAGGACTCACTTAAGATTACGGCATAAAGGTGTCAGTAGCATAGCTTAAGACTTCAGTTCATCCCTAACAGAAATATAGCTGTGTTGTCTTCAGCTGAAATTAGTCATAAGGACACTTACAACAAGACAAACTGCTCGGACAGCATACACTGAATTCAAAAGTAAAAAGCGCTCACTGACACCAAAGGCAGCAGGATTATACTCCTTCGTTCCTACTAGGGTCAGAGAGCTACAGTTATTTCCAACTGCAATGAAGAGGTTCTGTTTAATTCAAAAATATTTCTTTCAAATGTATCTGTGGCATATGATTTCAGTTGGATTTCACACCACAAAGTCTAGAAGGATTTTTTTAAAGCAAACTGGTTGTAGCCAGAATAAAGTTTTGCCTCCTACAGTTCGAAAAAAAACAGGAAAATTAATTTGCAGAAACTCCTTCCCATTCTGCCAAGATCACAAGCTCTGCCCTTTGATCTTGATTTTGCGGAACATTTATCTTGTTTTCAGAATATACCTGGTCATTTTTATTCCAAATTACCAAGTTGCTTAAACAAACAGCTAGTTTTTAATGAAAGAAGACTGTATAATCTCCTAACAGGAAAAGGCTGCTACACAGCTCTTGCACCTGCCTATTTCATACTCCTCAAAATACATTTAGGGTCATACAGCATATGAATTACTTTAAGGCATATTTTTCATGGCTCTTTACAGAAGCTAAACATAAAATTAATATCACATGTATTTCAAATTCTGTCATGGTAATGTTTTAATTATCACCATGAATATTAAGATTGAAAGACAGACCTGAAAAAGAAAAACCCAATTACAGCACTATTTCTGGACACAAAGCTGCATATTGGAATGCAACATAACCAAGCTGTGGTGCTCATGAAAGCCTTGCCTGTCCCAGTCTGAGTCTGCACAGAGCCATCTCAGAAGCACCCTGATACATGATGTAGTTTATCAGCAGTCAGACAGACTACACATAAATAATGGAGAGCTATACAGACATCCTTCAAGACCATTATCCCATCTTAATTCATATACATATGATAACCTGCTTCAGCCCAAGCAACGTTTTGCTTTGCAGAGCTGAGGTGACAGAAGCATAACTTGTAATTGAACATGAACACAGATAATCACTACCACACAAAACAGTAAGACATACAAGATTACTCTCTTCTCGGCAGCACGGCAGTGAAGCTTCATATCCTGGGAAGGTGAGAGTAAACCACAAAATTATATTAAAAACTTACCCCGTGTAGCATAATTCTCATTAGATTTATTATACAGACAATGAAAGTGGATTCCACTCCAGATCAATTCTAGCAATAAAAAACAAGTTACCTTTAATTCTGAAGCCTGTACCCAAACACTCAAAAAATAAACTGATAGGATTTGTAACAAACAGGAGACAAATCTGACTAAATCTGTGGAAGAAAATTAAGGAAACTACTTCAGTTTATGCTCTGACCATGCACAAAGATAAAAGAAAACAGCAAAAACTGTATACTGTCCCAGAAAGACTGGAGACTTGACTTCTCTACATTTAGAAGAGAGGTGGAGAAGCATCACTGATAAGACAGTATTGCAACCACCTGCGCTGTACGGCCGCTTCTCCAGTCCATGCCAGGGAAATGGTCTCCAGCCCTCATGGAAACAGCAAGTGCTACTGGAAGACTAAAAGCTGGAGATGCTCTGGGAATTCTTAGTGTTTTGGAGTCCCCCACCCAGTGTTCACAGACTGCAGTACAGCCTTGGACAGCTGCAGCTGGAAGTGGTCCTTCATCAGGTGTTCTGGATCACTGTGGAATCAGCCAGGTTGCCATTGTCCAGTTACTGAACTGGCATTCATATCACTGCCACTATTAGTAACTGAAGCACTAGAGGATACTGTTACCTGTACAGCTCTTGGGACCCTCCAGCTGTGACTGGGAGTTGTTGCTCTGGGCTACAATCCACAGACACACATCCTGCAACAACCACAGTCCCAAAGAGCTCATCATCCAGAGGAACAAGAGAGATTCAGGGAAGGAAACAGTCATGGATTAATTTCACAGTTTATTCATGGGGAAATGGGATGTTTCTACCAGAAGCAGAAAAGCAAACCTTCTGCATTATCAAAATATTTACCAGTCTCCCTTTCTCCCAACATTCAATGTATTGAACAATAAGGCTTGTCCCTATTTTGTTCTGCCTAACAAGCACGTGCTGTTACGGTATTAAGCAGTACATAAGGAAAAAGACTCCCATATATCATACTATAAGGCTAATTGACTAGTTTGAGTTGCTCATTTTTCCACATCCCTCACACCTTAAGAAGTCATAGCAATAACATCAAAAGCAAACAGTTGAAAGAACTCTTGATTTGAATGACAACGAGCCCTTAAAGAAAATTCAAATGCAGGAGAGGCAATCACGAAGCACGAAGTCCCTCCAAGGCCCTGACCCAATACTTGCTGAAACATCCAGGAGTCTAGTTCATGATGCGTAGAGAAAACAAAGGCATTCAGGTGTTATTCTTCGTCATCCAGCTTGTTTTGCACCTCTCCCTTGCACTGCATTGTTGAAAATCTACGTTGTGAAGCATACATGACCCTCATTCTCCAAAAAAACACCTGGCCACGAGGTCATCTTCCATACAGGTGAGGATCTCAGTGTCCCAATCAGTGGGTTCTGACACATTGCTACTGCTTAGGCCCAGTCTGGGCAACACAGTTCTTGCCTCATTTTTTCCCTTCTATTTTTGTACTTGGAACACTGCTTTCACAAAAGCCTATTTTAGTTTCTACACACTCCTCTCCATCTCCTCCTTCCGCTGTCTTCTCACGTCTCACAGCAAATGATTCAAAACCCAAGTTAGGAATCAGTCACTATTAAGAAGCTCAGATGAAAACACAGCTTGCCAGGACAATTCACTACAGGTCGATCCTGGCCCTCACGTCTCCAGGGAACCCTGGTCCCCATCGTAGCCATGGGCACCTGCAGGAGGCACGGGCTGTCCTCACACAGAAGTCTTGCTGTACACACACTGTAAATCTAGTGTTTCCCAATGTGCCAGATACATTGGGTGTGTGCAGACATGCTCAAAATGGCTCAACTGGCTGCAGAGAGCAATGTATCTACCCAGTTGGGAAAGGCTGTTCCATGTAGACCTTCTTTAAGCCAAGAGGCCTTTGTGAGATTAGAGATCAGACATAAAGGACTTAGAGGATCACTAAAAGAGATACATGTAAGAAAAGTGGTATTTTAATTCTTTTGCTTCCATGCATTCCCAACTAAATTTTCACACCTCAAGTATTATAGCAGCTTACTTGCAAAAACCAAAACCAAACAAAAAATATTTCAAGATGTATCTTAAATCTTTTTCCCCTTCATTTACTCTATAATTGTTCTTGTGATCAGAAACAAAATCACGAGGGAAACAGAGAAACAAAATCATGAGGGAAACAGAAGCAAATTCCAAGCTAATCAACATGGGCAATCCTTCTGTTCTGAATTCCTGTAAAACAGGGGTGGACTGGAAGGGTATCCATGTTTTGCTGTCACAGGACAGACAACTGGAACAAAGAATGCAACTGTAGAAATGGTGAGATCTATATCCTAGAAGAATCCTAGAGTATGGTGCAGCTCATAAGGAACTGTAAACCACAGAAGACCTTTTTCGTACAATAATGTGGAGTAAAAGATAAAGAAAGGACAAGCCTGAACATTAGATGAGTAAACATTAGCTTCCAGCAGCCTAAAATAACTATCAAGTACTCAAACCAACCACAGAGTATCTTGCACATGACCAGTTTCTGCAAAGATCAATAAAATATTTCCCTCATGGCAACTCAACTTTGACAGTATGGTATCACAAGATTTTATTATTGCTATTTCGAACCTCAACTACAGCTTTCAAGGCTTTCTGCTTTGCTAGAACCCATACATCATAGTAAAGTAATTAAAAGCCCAATAAGCTTTACATTTCCTCTGAACTATTGCAGAGACCTCCTACGTAAGAGTGGCGCTACTTCCCTGTTGAAGTCCTGTAACAATTAGCTGAACAAGAAATTATTTCTTTGATTCTCATTTCCTTCCTTCACTCCTCCTTTCCCTCTCTTTCTTTCTTCCCTCCCTTTCACAAACAGGAGGTACAGAAAGAAAAGCAGAGCAGGGTTTTTATTACAAAACAATGAAAACATTTGAATGGCCCTACAATGTTCCCAGACTCACTAGAGCTGTCCTAGAGCAGTGGCCTTCAACCTTTTTTTGCTGGTGCAAAAAGTAAAGAAGTTTTTGAGCATGCTCCTCCCATGTATGCGTATTTATTTATAAATTATATACGTCTCAGTGTACTACTATATTATGTACATTATAAAATATACACAAAAATAGAATTAAAAAAGAATGAGAATGATGAAAGAACAACCGCTAGAACAGCTGCAGAGTACTAAGTCTCAGGAGTTTTGTTACTGAGTCTGGCAGAAAAAAAGAGTTGGTCCAAAGCTATAATAATGCAACTGTAGTACGATATAGTTTTATTCCTCACTATAACCTATAACCTGTAATCGGTCAAGGTGCTGAACATCAGCAGGCAGTGTATCTCTGCCACTTTTTAAACCTCACTTATGTATAAATGTTTTCCACTAGATCAAATTTTTCCACACACTAAGTAACCCCTCTCCCTCTGAGTATTTCTACTTTTGGAGTTAATACCTGATAACTTAAAATACAACAGTACACAAAGCTTTGCTTTAGAATAAACTACTAGGTAATATGGATATCATATCATCATATTCATGGATATCTTCAAAGAGCACAAGATATAAACTGATGCAGAGTTCACTGAATAGGCTTTACAGTATTTTCTGCCTTACTGCTGACATCTTGCCTTTCACAACTTTACCTTTTTTGGTTGTATCAAAAACTATCTTTTGGGGGGTAATAAGCTGTTCAAACAAATAAAGTTTTTTTCTTGTTCAAA
Organism: Aramus guarauna; assembly: GCA_013400195.1. NCBI lineage: Eukaryota > Metazoa > Chordata > Aves > Gruiformes > Aramidae > Aramus > Aramus guarauna. The sequence continues at coordinate 7,676 of VXBL01006844.1, forward strand.
GCAGATAAGCTTTAATTATGATTTTCTTTTCTAAATCACAGCTATCAACACTGCTTGTCCAGACTCTTAGGCAAAGACTGCAAGAAACAGTGCGCTCAAAAGCTGCTGGCCTTGGAGCACACAGAAGCAATCCCCATTATTCAAAGACTAGTCTGTGCTCTCTTATTTGTAATGGTGGCTTAAAGATGTTTAGCACTTAACAATAGGTAATAAAGACAGGCTTAGAGCCTCAGGGAGTTTATACAACTTTATCCTGCAATAGCCTCTGTGTGGCTGGGCTCGCACTAGGCAGAAGCAGGAGGCTATGCATTAATTGCTATTCAAATTAAATGAGTGGGTCACAAGTTCAAAACAGACCAAGGAAGGCTGTTTAAGCATGGAACCTTCTTGCGCAGGGTGCCAGAGAAGATAAAAGCTTGTGCCTTGAAGCTTGCTCAGCTCTACTCTCTGCCTAGCTTGCGCTAGACAAAAAAAAAAAAAAAAAAAAAATTTAACCAAACCAAATGAGAGCTTTTAGCCTTGCACTCCCGTGAAGGTGCCCTCAACACTCCTTTAATCCAGGAGACTGTAACCCTACTACCAAAGCCCTGCAACCAGTATTAGCATTTTTAGGCCCCCCAGAAGCTGTTCATAGCCCTTATCCCTCTTGTAACTGTAGATGCCGTGATTTACTCTCCCCCCTCCCCAATACAGAGGAAAGAAATAACATACAAAGCAAACTAAACCACTTGCATACATAGGCACATTTTGCCCTGAACACCAGGGACAGAGCTAGCTACAGAAAACATACTTGCCTCACATCTGTGCTTCATCTTTCTTACCATTCAGAAAAGCCCTTCAGTTTTGCAAATATACAAGAAAATGAGCATTCTCTGCTTCCTCAGCCAGGTCTTCTGCTTCTGATCTGCCCTTGCTAGGAAAGGATGTTTCGCTCTCCCTTTTTGCTTCCCTTCTTTCAAAGCAGTACAAAACTCCTTGCTAGTTAACTATTCCTAGCTATCAAGTTCCCAGTTAGGTGATTTGACCATCCATGACAATATTATCTGGTTTTCCTATTATGAGCAGTCTCTGCTCTATTAGCTGTGTCCTTATGATCAGGTCCATCATAAAAGGACACACAATTTACGTAACATAAATTTTATCAAGATCACATGCTAAACTTCGTAAAAACCTCAAACCCATTATGGACATACTTCATTGAAACATAATTTTCCAGTGATAAATGCATACAATTAAATTAACTGGAATATTAGGATAATGTTTAAATAGATAATACAAGTATTCTTTTCCCCAAAATTTTAAGGTTCCCTTTCTCAATATCAAGTTGTTATAATATCTGCACAGGTTTCCTGTTTGTTGTTTAAAGCCATTGGTAAAACACAGACCACAGTGCAGCTCGTAAAATAATGATCTGACCTAATCACATTGACCCATGCTTGGTAGAGAATAAAGCTGATAATTCCAAGATGATACAGTTAAAACCTACTTTTCACAAGATGCCAATATTGCAGCTACATTTTCCCATTATTTTATTCCAATAGCTTCTGTTGCTTTAATGGAAAAAACATTTACATGCTGACCAGATAACCTAAAAGCAAACAATTATTTTCCAAGTCTGTACATTCTCTGTCCACAACCCAGGTTGCTGTCATACCAATACCTCAGCACATTAGGCGAACAAAGGAAAAGATTAAATATATAACAATACAGTTTAACAACAAGATTGTAGTCTTTTAATGCCTATCTTCTTAATACATCTATCTACCTGCATTTGTAAATATGTTCCTTTTTTCCTCTTTTCTTTCGTTTGTAGATGCCAGGGGTCATTGGATAGTGCAGAGAAGGAAAATTTTTCTTTATTACAAATGAAACTAAATCTACAGAGCAACATAATCTGTGCATGGAACAGCAAAGATAGGAGTTACAAGAAACCCTTGCTTGTAAGAGATTTAACCCAAGCTAAATACCATGAGCCTACTAAACACAAAGCACATTTTTCTTTACCCACAATTATTGCTTCTTCACTTATCTGTGATGAAGTCATGTGCGTATCATATAAAATGACATATAACCCATTTAGAGGATTTGGCTTTATGTGCAAGAACCAAACATGATATCAATTGTTTCAGCAGTATATCCCCTAATGTCTACACATCTCTCCATGAAACCGCACTAGTAACACATCTCTAGTAGGCAACACAAGCTACTGCAGAACATAAAAAATAACAAGTTATACTTACTGTAACCTGGGAAGCATCCATGAATTGTAGGCCAAAGTAATCAGTTTCCACAAGGTCCAAATGATATACAATCTGGTCAAACAGTTCCTGTCCCTTTGCATTTTTCTGTAACAGAAAAGAAAGTGTGGGGTTTTTTGGTGGATAGGTGTGGGTTTGTTTGGGTGGGTTTCTATTTAAGTTCAAATGGGGGAGAGGAGATGCACTATAGAATATAATATTTAAATAGTAATTCTATTTATTCTAAAGAATTTTATTGACATTTCTTTTTATTTTCTTCAAGAAAGATCCTGGGACATGTTCCATGTCTGCAGCTATTCGAACAGCATTAGATTTCGCTCTCAAAGAAAACTTTCAAAGTTTGCTGTAACTCAAAGTATAGGAGAGAAAGGAAAAGCTTATGTCCTGTAAGTGTCCTAAGTCACAGAGCCAACCTTTTAAACCCCAGGAAGCTAAATGCTCCACTAAAAGCTTGCTTGACACATTGCCTGAAATCTGCTGGCTATTATCACATATCAACTACAGTCATGCAGCTGCAAAATAAATTCTGGACAGCTTGAATACTTGAAGAGCACTATGAGGAAAATTAATGGGATTTGATAAGAATCTTTTAATAATGTTGCTAATTGCAGTCACATTTATAGCCTTTCAATGCAGAAACAAAAAAAGAAAAGAAACCAAAAAAAGCTACAATTCTTACCTGGCATGCCATCAGAAACACATAGGCATGGGAACAAAACTAACCCAAATCATGGACTATGGGTACTAGCAGAAAAGTTAGCTGATCTTAAAGCTAGGTTGCATTGGCCTGCGCACTTGTTCTGAGGTTAAACCAAGAATTTTCATACCCAGTGCTTCAATTTCAAACACTAGAAGAAGCAAAGCTTGGAGGTTATAGGTGTGTAGGAGGAGGGGGGGGAAAACAAACCAATTTTTCCATGCAAACTCTGTTGTGTTATTTAGGGAAGGATGTTTTCAAATTCCTGAGGAAAAAAAACCCAAACCCCAACCCTTGGCTAAAAACACATGAGGTGATCATAAATCTCAGTAAGACTGAAGCTACAGGTGGTATTTTATACAGGAAAGTACAGATCTGGAACCACTTTTGTGCCTGCTGTCTCTCTTTGAGGATTTTTTCCCCAATTTTTATTTCATAAAGCTCTAACGTATTAGGCATTCCCACTTCATCCCAAAATGTAGCACAATTCATTGATTTCAGCTGAAGGAAAGCTAAACAGTGTTCACAGTTCCTTTAGTGTGGCCTCGAGCACAAAATCAGAATCAATTGTAACAAGTAGAACTCCTGTCCAGGATTCCAAGCTGTCTAAAGTCTGTCTTCTCCAGCAAAAGACAAGACGAAGAATTTCGTCTCTATTTTTCTAAGAAGGTCAAAGCAAGCTTAGGTGTAGGTAGCAAATTTTATTTGAGTTTTTTGGTTTTGATTGGTTGGGGTTTTTACTCGCAAAGCAGAAGCACAAAAATCAAATCTTATCAAATTTCAGGAACAGCATTAGGAGCTCCATTAAAATAAGCTGCATAAAAACTTAAAACAAGCATTAAATTATCATTGTAAGATACTGCTTTATTACGTTTGGAGGGCAAGAGACGAATAATAGACATTCTTAATCAAAGTTCAACATGCTGTTGAAAGCAGGTGAGAATACAACAGCTTCTTAAACCAGTACATTGCTAAGAAACCATCATCTTTAGATGTACAATAATTGCTATAAACCAAACAAAAAGTTTGCTAAAATACAGCCAGAACATATTTTCTCATATGTAGTAGTTTCAGCACTTGTTCTAAGAAGCACAACAGAATTTAAACTGATTCTGCTTAAATCAGGGAGGAAAAAACCCTCTAAAGCAATAAATAAATAAATAAATAAAAGGCAAGACATAAGAAATTCACAAAACTAGGAAAAACTGATTTGATGCCCTATGATCACTCTATTCCTGGTTGCTTGTTTTATGGCATCAACTACCAGCATGTTTATCTTCGACTGTCACACACCCAATAGAAACCAGAAAGAGCACTCTCCACCTTCTGTACCCAAATAGTAGTTAATGTTCAACATATGTATTACACGGAGAATAGCTCTGCACTGCACGGCTAGACTATAAAATGCAGTGTTACATACAAACCTTACAGGAGATTATAACATTTAACTTGCCACTAAATGAGCTTTCCCAGCAACTCGTATCACTTAGATAATAAAGCTGCTGCAGCCAACAAACTACTGACAAAAAACCCGTTCTTTGAGATATTACACGAAAGGGGGAGATAGAAGTGACTTACTCCTTTCCTCTGCTAACAACAAAGGATGGGCTGCTCTCCTGCCTGACAATCTAGGGAGTCAGACTGCAGACTGGTACGTTGGTACCTGTGCATTGGATGAAATGGGTGGTACAGGCAAAATAGAAGGGTTTTCCTCAGGAATTACATACGCCTACATGCATAAAAGTGGTCTCCAACAGAAAAAACGTCCATATTATGAGAATCTGCTGATTTTCATTGTCTTTTTCTCCTCCCCTCCTAGATAACACAGAAGCTAAAAAAAATGCTTCCTCTATAAAAACCTAGTACCACATAAAGAATATGAAACTGATTTCATACAAGAAAATTTTCATGTAAGATCTAATCAGTTGGAATTTAACAAATCACGCTTTCTCTACAGACCCTCAACTTGTGCATATTTTTGGAAGATACATGTAAAAAAAAAAAAAGGCAACCTTAAACTAGGAATATTTTACAGTCCTACCTTGCTAGACAGATGGTTCAGAACTGTCAGATGTAAAAGGTCTGCATAACTTCCATCTCCCAAAAGGGAATATATAGTATATGGCAACAAACAATATACACATACTATTATATAGAGTTACTACTTTGTTGTTATGAAAGTTACTATAATTGGGAACAGTGATGTAAGGAAAGCTGCAAAACCCTGTTTGGGTTTTGGAGGTATTTTTGTTTGTTTTTGTTTTAAAACCCCAACAATTAAACCACTGCCAGAACTTGTGTGAGCACCATGAGACCTCACAAGCAAATGCTGGGGGGGACATTTCAGATGTCCAGCTTATGAACAAAGCTACAGCTGCAAGGCAAAGTAAAACCAAACTAGCATGAGGCAATCACTTGTGTTCCCTTCTGCCTCTCTGTTCTTGAATATATAGAAAGACTCGCAGGCAGGGAAGGTCCATAATAATGAGCAACTACTGAGAGAAAGGAAAGAAAAGGTGTTTCTCATGTCAGTCAGCCTCATCCTGCCTGACAGTCGTGCCAGTTTCTTCTGCTCTGCATCCTGGAAGCCCTTCTCAAATATTCCCCCCATTATATTTTCTTCAGGACCATGAATCATGGCATCAAAGAAAATTCTTACCTTTAATGAGGACTTATTGCTGGGTCCTCCTACAAGGACTCAAATTGGCATGGGTATAAAGCACCTCGTAGAGACACAGCGACAGGTACATGGCCCACATTTCAAGTAGGCTAAATTTTTAGCTGCCAAAGACTTCTAGTCTCAGGGAATCTATGGAAATTCTTGTCAGCTAAAACCTGACAAAACAAAGATTAACTTCTCTAATTAGAAACTCTTCCAGACTTGACATGTGCATAGGCAAGAGGTTTTAACACGCTTTTGGTGGGCATGAAGGAAAAGGCAAACGCATCAGCCAGGGATATTTTACACCAACTGTCTCTGTCCAAACAGGCTGATCAGTGTTGATTTTAGCTACTACAGAATTGTTTGAAAGGTTCTGCCAAAGGGCATGAAAAGGGGACACAGAAGCCAGAAAAGTCCCAGTTTTGTGCAGATACAGTGCAAGAATGCCATTGATCAATCTCGGAGCACACCCAGCAAAACTGGAGAGGTTCTGTGCACACCTTTCCCAAAGTGAAGTGCAGTATGTAGCAACCAAGCACAGTACATTACAGGAACCCAAGTGGAGTGGCTGAAATTGTTTGGTCATACTAGACAGTTCAGATTACAGCATTACAAATAAACTATTAACAGATTTCAAAAACAGCTGAAGTCGCGCTTGGGAAAACAAACCATCAAATAGGGCAGTAGTATGTGAAGTAGCCTACAAGTTGACAAAATGGTAACAAAAAAAGAAAAATAAATTACTGCCAAGAAAAAGCCAAAGCCATTTAACTGTAACGTGTCCCAAAATGAATACAGAGCAGTAGCAGAAGTAAGTAGGTAGGGCACATTTAGTTTCTTTTTTCTAAAGAAAGCACAGGATTACGTATTCTGCAATACGTCACATATTTTTGCAGAGTGGGCTACCATGATCTCATGGTCACAGATACCAGGTTTTAGCTTCTAGTAAGTTAGTAAAGGAGCATTTGTAGCTAGTAATCCTTTGCTCTGCAGGCGTGATACTGCTCTATTCCAGTGGCATCAGCATTTCCTCTCCTTGGCATTTCCCAGAACAGGGTAGCTCAGTATGTTCTGCTCCGTCTTCTTATACTTGAATTGTTAGTAACTTATTTTTCAAACCTACAACTAAAGCTGTATCTGCTGGCCATACTGCTTACTAGTAAGAACTTGCTTTGCCTTTTAACAGTCACTGGCAATGTTGTCTCCCAGCATTTCAGACATATTGCAGGCTAAACGTGCATAAAGTGATCTGGGCTTCTAATTAGCTTTGACTCCTGGTGCTTGCTATCATCTGTCCTTTAACTTGCTTTCTTCTAGATAGTCAAGCCCTCAGTTTCTCAAACCCATTCACCTGTACTGAAAGAAAGCAGTATTTGCATAATTTTAAGCATAACAATGCAACTCTTTCTATCTTCTTATAAATCTGTTCATCAGGTCCCTTGGGAAGAGTGTGGGACAGACACCACTCACTGCACCCTCTAAGACTGGTCACTGGGGGTGACTACAGTGAAGTCATCCTTTGGATCATGACTCTTGTAGGCACGTGAAAGTTAGCTCGTAACTAAAAAGAGCTGCATATTATACAGCACAATTGCTATGGTATCTAACAACTTCAGCCAAGTCCACAGTTGAGACCATGGCTGGGCTTGCAAGAGTTGCACTGAAAGCTGTGCTATCCAGCCCAGCCATGCTGCTACAGTAAGTATAGTAAAAAACTATTGTCACTTTTTCGAGTTCCAGTTTCCATGCTGCCATCCAGAGGTGACATTCTACAGAGGGCATGCTGCTCTCTGCAAACTAGCCATGACCTTGGTGCCTGTCCCACCCTTCTCCCAGGGGACCTAATGAACCGATGCATAAGGATATGGAGAGAGTTGCATTTTTGTGCTTAAAATTATGCAAATATTGCTTTCTTTAAATATACAATAAATTCAGTGGTTAAGACTAAAAGAAAAGCAAGTTACTTCTTAACACTTCATATCTCAAATGAACTGACTTGCTCAAGCTCTTTCTATGCCACAGTTCAAATGACCATTAAGCCTCTCACCCCTTCATGGCAGTAACAGCAGCATTGCTTCAGAGCCTGCTACTGCATGCCAATTATGTTTAAATGTAGTACTGACAACAGAAACAAGCAGCATTCCTGAACGTGCTCAGAAGAAAATACAACCGATGAACTTTTAGCTGAAGGAGAACAAAATTCATTCTAATCCCTTTGACAAATTAGCTAAAAACAATAGCCAAAATCACCTTAACATCCCCCTGAAGGAAAAAAAAACCAAACAAAAAAAAAAAAAAAAAAAAAAAAAAAAAAAAAAAAAAACAAAAAAAAAANAAAAACAACAAAAAAACCAACAACAAAAAACCACAACAAGCCACACTCAAACAATAAAAAATGCCAAACACATACACACACCAGCAAAACCCCAGCCCTTCATCAGGACACTAAAAAAATCCCCTGAATGGCATTTATTTATTATAACCTTGAAAGCACAAACACTTTGCTCCCAGTCACTTTTGTCAATACCCCAAACTAAAGTTTCTATTTCCTGAGCAAAAGAAGCTTATGAGCAAAGAAAAAAAAACAAAAAAAAAAAAACCAACAAAAAACCACACAAACAAACAAAAAAGCCCCACCAAACCACAAAGCCAAACCCAAAAGACTCCAAAACAAAACAAACCCCAAACCAAAAAAAAAAACCACCCAAAACCCCCCGAACAAAAACCCCAAAACAACCCAACCAACAAACCAAGGCATTTCCTTCAAATTGCTCTCAAAGCCTGTGATAAAACTAGGACCCTCACAAGTTACATCCCTTCAAGGGGATAGGGGGAACCTCAGATAAAGAAACAGCACCCTAACATTTAAGTACATTCGCTCTGCTGGTAGGTTGACGCTAACAGTACAAGGGAGCTGGGTTTCTACGACTCAGATGCCAATGAGAATTTGCAGGCAGATATAAGAAAAAAAAAAATTCCCCACAGGGGGTATAGTAAACCTCACTGTTGCTGCACAGCAGCATTTCTCAACAGCACTCAAACTCTCATCTCTTCACCAATCATTGGCAAAAACAATCAGTGTTTGCTCTCAGCTAAATAAGATGAAAATAGAGATTAATGACTGCAAAAGACAAGTATCACCTCTGCTCCTTTCCACAGGACAGCAAGGATTAAAGGTAAAATGTCTATAGAATTGATATAGAGGAGAAACCTGAACCAGAACCAATAAATAGATCACCATATTTTACATGTACCAGGCGAGGCACTACACAAACCCTAATGGCACTGGGCTTCTAGTCACATCATACCTTTACCATGCTAGCATGACATTGGTCAAGTCTCTCATATCAGCCTAAGCTTTCTACCTGCTATGTAAAGACAGTCACTTGCATGAATAAAAACCCCAAAATAAAACAAAAACAAAAAAACCCCAACCAAAACCCAAAAAAAAACCCCAAACCCCAAGAAACCCAGAACACAAAGAATTATGGGTAGGGAAGAATAATATGCTATTTTCAAGCTGTGCAATAGGAATGAAGAGAGAAGTTTTAATTATTCATGAAGTACAAATTCACTGAGATGAATCAAAGATTGGAACGGAAGCACGGTATTGTAGAGAACATACAGGAAGTATAGCAGAGGGGGAATTACCTTACATATAGAACAATCCCTAAAGAGCCCAAAACCATGCTAAGTAACCTGTTGGAGAAATGTCATATGTACAGCAACACTTAAAACATAAACCAGAGTCAAGCAAGTCAAGTTTGTCTTTCTTGAGTCTCAAGAAAGAGATTTGAAGGGTGAGGATAGGGTTTCATTTGCCTTTGCTAGTTTGTTCATCCCTGCTTCCAGTCACATCCTTCCCCACCTGTGAAACACACTCTGCCTCTGCCTCAAGTGGACAAGGACAACAACAAGTGGACCAGCTTTGTAAAATGATCTGTACAATCCTAACTTTTCCTGAAAGCTGGTTTTGCACAGTTTTTTTTCAACATACACACTTTCACTAACTGAGTTTTACAGTACATCCCTTCAAAAACTAATTAAGGTAGCATACCTAAAGCCTCAGAAGCCCATTTTGCTGGTGAAAAAAGGAGCATGAAACTATCACATCTCAAGACCTACATTATCTGGAAAGTAGAATTTCACCACATCCTTAGCTTTTTCCAGGGAAGACTTCAGTGCTGCCCCATGCTGGGCACAGCTGGTTCCGGCTATCTCCACAATGGACCCACTGGCCGCTGGTGGTGGTAGCAAGGAAGCTGGTCCAAAATCCAGGAGTGAAGGAGTGGATTTGAGCCTGGGAAAGAGCTATCTTTATCCTTACCCACGAGCTTTTTTGTTCCTGTTTTTTTCTCCATATTTTCTTTCTCCATCCTGCTGATGGGGGAACTGAACAAGGGGCTGGGAGGGAGCCTGGCTGTTGGCTAAGGCTAACCCATCGCAGTGGAGAAACCCTTATGCAGGGAAATTTTACATTTCAATCAAGGCAGCGGTCATCTGAAGGGCATGCTGTCTTTGAAGAGCCTTTAATCTCTCCAAAAGCCACATGAAGGCCAAGCAGATACTACTGCAATGGGTGCCCTGTAATTGCAATTACTATTGGCAACATTAATACCAGCACTGACATTTTTATTTTATTGGACTCGAAAGTGAGAGTTTCTGTTTGCTGTCCCTATCACCTCCATGTACTACTGGCACCACAGACCTCTTCCAAGAGAAAATCACTGTCAACACTTCTAAATGGTATCCTCAGGCAACAGATGAAAACCACCATCAGCCACAGAACAAAGTAGTAAACAAATCCTTACTTGTAAGTTTATGCTGTAGAAGTGGGTCCAGACTCCTGTTATTTCAGATATAGACAGGTTACCTCATCACATTTCTACACTCAGAAGCACAATAAAAAAGTTATTTATATAGAAGGCAGATTCTTTTTCACCCCTAGACTGCCAGCTCCCTCTCCTGACCTGCCTGAAATACTACATGCATCTCAGGTTCAAGCACGCAGCTGAATAAACACAGAGTAGCTAGGATGAGGAGGACAAAAACTTACGCTGAGACTTTTTAAGCTCCATGATTCCACTCAAGATATAATTTACAGTTCTGCATCCCTGGAGGAAGAGATAGAACTTGATAAAGCTAAGCTACGGGTGTTGAGGTGGCAGACACCCATAAAAGATGACACCATCAAACACAACATATAACATTACACTTCCCTTGCATAACCTGCCCATTGCCCTCCCACACAAATCACAGTGGAATATGGGTGCCATTTTGGTGGAGAGCTAGAGAAGATTCTAGGTAATGTCTTTAAATTGCATTTGAGAAAAAACACAGAACACTGGCATAAGCTAAGCTGACCTAAAAGAGAACAAGGAGAAAGAGACAAATGCTACTAGAAGAGAATCCCAGGAGACTTTAGCAAAGACTTTCTGCTTTCTTGTGCTAATGGCAGCACCAAAGTTTCAAAAGACATCTCTGCTTTCTTACATGTCTGCATTTGAATGCTCCGTAAGTAGAAACAGTTTTAAATAGATGCAATTATACAAACAGAATTTTCCATATGGACACATGCCTTTCATATATGTTTTGCATGTATGTATGCCTGACTCAACTCTTTCCAATTTTTTAACTTGTTTTTAAATAGGACACTTACGACTGCCTAAAATAAGAGTTTACTGATAAGGCTCTACTGGCAACCTTCCTCTGGCATAGAAGCAGCCAAGACCAGCAGTAATGCCCAGTCAGACATACATACAATACAAGCAAGAAATACTTTATATAAAGAAAACCTGCAGGGTTCCTGCTGTCCCAGCCAGCCCAGTCACAGGTTCTGTTTCCAACTCTTACCAAAAGGTTTGTCAGTGCAGCCATACAGCTATGTGTCCAGTAAAGAAGTGCCTACAGGGGTGCGCTACGTCAGTATAACATCGCTACTGATTTAAGCTAACAGTGCTTTCAAAACCCCCTCGCCACATAAACACTCACTTAGGGGCCACACTGGTATGGGGCCTGTCATGCCAAAAGCTGTTTCTCACACGCTGGGTAATGGGGCGAGGAGGAAGCCACAAAGCTGTGTTGTGGCTTGGAGCAAAACCTAGAAGGGCTGCTCTAAGAACAGACATCTTACACAATGCCTTATAGATCCGATCATTGCTTTTAGTGTATGGAACAGGACCTGTAAAAGCAAAAAGGTGCAGATTCCTTTAGAAATATCCTTTAGAACATCACATATGCTACAGGAATTCACTTTTTATCTACGTCTGGATAAAACTGTAAGTTCCTTAGAATCACTCCTCGCCTGCGGCATAAATATTGCATACTGTTTATGCTTATGTAATTCACATGCAATTGTTTCTATGTATATTTTTTAACTTAAATAAAACATACTATTTGTGGCACCTTTCATAGCAGAAAATTAATTCCACATACATGCTAACATTAGCATTAATTACCTATTCCCTTATGTAGCAAAGTCTTATAATGTGCTAAACCTTCTACATAAATCATATTAATTATTGATCACCCTGACAGTTACAGCCTCTAAATGAAGTTCAAAGCTGTGAAACATAGAAGCAGTGACCACAAAGGGAGTTTAGAACTTGAGCACAAAGCTCTAAGGGGGTCCTTCCTCAGAAACTCTACAGATTTTAAACGCAGACAAACTCTTTTAGAAGTTACCTATTTATTCAGACAGCCAACAGACTTCAGCACTCTTCTATCTCTGTTCTTTCATACACTAAGCCACAGGACCTATCCAAAGAATCAACTCTGATGATTTGCTTTTCTCTGAAGAGAACCAGAAATCCGGAGATTCAGAAAAGTCAGTAAAACCTCTTAAAGTGCAGGTTTACAACCTGTAGTTTAAAAACGAGATAAAGACCAGGGAAGTTTGCTACTAAAAATATTTTATTTAGTGGGCAACTGGGAAGACATAATTCTTTTTGAACACCAACATAATTAGCCAAGTATATGCAATTACGGAAGATCACTGCAAATTACATTTCTTTGTAGAAAGACAAAAGAAGCAATAGGAACAGGTATGTGGTTTTTACAAAAAAACCAACCCCTCACTAGTATAATTTTTAAAAAGTTAGAATAAAGAATAGCTCAAGCTTATAGAAATCACCTGTCTCAGATGATGCTACCGCTCAGTGAAAAAAACCTAATGCCAGACCTCGGTTTATTGTATTGAAAAGAAGTCCAGCACTCTAATGTCCTGACTGCTGCAAAGGAATTATATGAGACAAGATAAATTCTCATCATGCTATAGAATTTAACTTGCTCTGTTATAAATATTCAGATCTGAAGAAGAAATGGACACCTTACAGCACTGAAAGAAGCATGGCAGCACAAGGTTCTGCTTATCTTCATTCAGAAGAATGATCAAAGACTGATGTGTCTGGGTTTTTTGATTAAAGAAAAACCACATTTAAGTTAGAAGTTCTGAGTGTCAACATGAGGAGCAGAAAGACTAGGTTACAGCTAAAATTTGATTTCTTATATTTTATGGCAACCAACAGATGATCCAATCAAGTTAAGAGGCTGAGAAGATAAAAGATTATTATAACAGAAGCTCTGACCCCATAGTTAGTACGCAGAAAAACACAGCATTGATCAGAATCTGGAAAAGTGACATTTTTCAAAAAAAGACAGAGAAAAGAGGAACCACAAATCCATACAAGTGTCAGACCTCCCCTGGCAGGTTCCCTGCAAGCTGCAATTCTTGCTGCCTGCTTGGAGGGAATATCATATGCCACCACTTCCTTTGGATCTACTTTGAAAGACTGCCTTCAGAATTGTTCAGGCAGAAAACCAGATGAAAAGGAAAATACACGATCAAAGGTACATTTTACATGTATATATGTTCCAGAGAGCATAGATAGATTAGCAATAGTTAGAAGGCTACCCTGCATATGGTTTGATTTGAAAATCCATTTGCAGCAGGTTGCAGGGTTTTTGGTAATTTGCAGGAAGGTTTGAGTTTTGTCTTTCACTTTGAGGTTTGCCTGCCCTGCCTGTCTCCGTGCCATGAAATGGATTCTGACTATTTACATGTCAAATGAAATAAAATAGAATCAAAAAGACTATAGTGGAAATTAAACCCAAGCACCATAAAGGAGTTAAAAAAAAATAAAGTATTGGCTTTTCAGCTTGCTTCTTTTACCTGGGCATTAACGCCACCTTAATAGGAATTTACACTCTTGATTCAGACCACTACAAAAACATAGGAAAAATTCACCATTGCCACAGTGATTGCCAGAGATTCAGTAGAACTTAAGCTAGTAATGCTCCCAGTTTGCTGTGATGGGTTAATAAGGCATTCCCTGTAGCTGGCTCCTTCCACCTGGGCATTTTACTTCAACAGAAGTTTTCTGTACTTGACAACTTTTGCAAAAATCTTTTTCTCAGAGTCTGGACCTAAAGACAGATCAAACACCCTGAAGTGGCCAATCACACATGGCTGAACTGCTACCATCTCAATTGAAAATGGTAACTTGGTCTTTCAGTCAAATATAATTTTGGTGGTTTTTTTTTTTTTTTTTTGGGGGGGGGGGGGGTTTTTTTTTTTTTGGGGGTGGGGGGGGTTGTTTGTTTGTTTTAATTCAGGGCAACAAATGGCAAGAAAAGCACTGATTCCTTATAGTATGAATACATCAGACCATGCTAACATGAAGCCACTTCCCAGCCTAGCTTTTAGTTGGAGGGATAATGAACTAGTTAAAAATGAAATCACTCTATGATGGCCCCAGCAAGGCTGTACCACCAGTTCTTTGCAGTTGCAAGACAGCCTCCACACAGATATTAACATTTGTCTGCTTTGTTTATAAAGCAGACAAACAAAATCAGCAAGGGGCTTTTTGTCTCAGAAGAATTTTATTTCACAATGAAAGTGAAGACAGGAGCAGAGAATTCCCACAAACTTGCAATACTTCAACTAAATATTCAATCAATATTTAACTAACTTAAACCACCAGCATTAATACCAAATGTTCTGACCATTTGAAAGGTGACTAAATCACCAGAGGATCAGATTTTGCTGTCCTAATTCCCTACTCTATCACCAACAGAATGTTTCTCATTTCCAGACTTGCAGACTTGGACAATAGTCCAGAGCAAACTGGTTCTTCTGGTGGAGCAGTTATGCCAGCCAAACTCTGACCGTAGTGACAATTTTGCTGCCTAATGGCTTTTAAATGACACCGACAACTCAGTTGACTTCAAAGTCATACACACTTTGAGCAGAGCCTTTAACTATAATGGAATACTACACTGTACCAACGACGCAGGAAAGACAAGTGTCAACGCACGTGTTCAGCTGTGTCGATTCAGAAAAAGACAGCATGTGATGAAGTTTATTCAGACTGAGCAACAAAGCACATATGACTGTTGATACAGCCAGAGAGTCTGTAGATTAAGAGAGACTCAGTTTTTCATCGCACTGTACAGAAAATACCATATGTTGGGGGAAAACAAGCAATTTGGATGAAGAGAGTGATAAGCTGAATGCTCAATCACTCTCGCCCATCAGGCACACTGAAGATCTTAAATTACACCCACTTTTTAAATCCTGGATGAAAGACCAGCAAAAGTTGTTTATCTCAACCGTTGGCTTTGCAACATGGTTTCCCACAACATCGTTGCATCCACGCTAGGACATTAGAGTCTAGATGGGTGGATTACTGTGGGTGAAAAACAGCTGGATCACTGGACTACCTGAAAGCCAGTTATAAGTAGATTTCTTCAGGGATCTATCCAGGAACCTATCTTGTTTAACACCATCTACCATACGGAAGAAGAGATAGAACACATCTTCACTGACTTTGAAGACACCAGATTGGGGCGTGCAGTTGACTTGTATGAAGGCAGTACACAATGATGCTGACAAACTATAGTCCAGGAAAGGGCTGCAATAATTTTCAGAGACTGGACCATATGCCCCATCAGGAGAGGCTCAGGGAACTGGGTTCAGTTTAGTCTGTAGGAGAGAAGGTTAAGGATACAATAGGTATTAAAAGGCTGCTCTTGGGTGTTGTTACTGAAAAGTCAGAGCCAGGCTCTTGAAGATAACAGACTGTGAATATCAACTGAAATAGTGACGGTTCCAACTGATATGTGGAAAAAAGTTACACTATGAGGATAATTAAACATTGGAGCAGGTTGCCCATGGAATCTCCATGCTTGGAGGTTAACAAGGCCTGACTCGATAAAGCCCTGAACAACCATGTCTGACTTCAGTGATGACCCCCCCTTGAGGAGGACGGACTGGATAGCCTTCTTAGGTCCCTGCCAACCTACGTAATTCTGTGGCTCTGATCTGACTGACCTTACAGTTTCCCTTTCAGTTTTACCTATAACACGCTAGAATTTCTAACAGTCTTGCACCTTGTACACATTTATAAAATAGATTCAACATATCAAATCTAACATATGCTCTAATACTACCTACATTTTAAAGAATACTTTTCCACCTATTTTAAACTAGCTTGGAGTCTGCATCCTTTCATTTGAAGGTGGAGGGGGGGATGGGCATGATGAATCTTTCTAAATTGCAAACAAAACCACTGTTGAATTGTTTCACAAATGTCTCCAAGGCTTGATTCTCACCTCCCAACATGAACAATTCATCTGTTGTAACTAGAGTTAAAACTAATGCTCAAGAAGAAAAGCAGCAGACTGTTTGACCCTGATACACAAAAAGGTTTGGAAGCATGCTGCTTCATCTCTGTGCCTAATTCTTGGATGCTGTGGTGGGTCAACCTTGGCTAACCATCAGGGGCCTACCAAGCCACTCTCTCACTCCCCTGCCTCAGCAAGACAGGGGGGAGAAAATAAGATGAAAAGCTCATGGATCAAGATAAGTACTGGAAAAACACTCAACAACTACCATGACAGACAAAACAGACTTGACTTGGGGAAGATTAATTTATTGCCAATTAATAACAGAGTAAGATAGTGAGAAATAAAAACAAAACTAAAATCACCAACTCTCCACCCCTCCCCTTCTTCCTAGGCTTAACTTCACTCCTGACTCTTCTACCTCCCCATGGGGCACTGGGGAATGGGGATAGCAGTCAGTTCGTAACACTTCATTGCTGCTGCTCCTTCCTCCTCACAGTTTCCCTACTCCAGCATGGGATTCCTCCCACAGGATACAGTCCTTCAGGAATTTCTCCAGTGTGGGTCCTTCCCATGGGGCACAGTCCTTCAGGAACAGACTGCTCCATTGTGTGTTCCCCACAGGCCACAACTCCTTCCAGGAGCCTGCTCCAATGTAGGCTTTACACAGGCTGCAGCATCCTTCACAGCACATCCACCCGCTCCAGCATGGGGTCCTCCACAGGCTGCAGGTGGATATCTGCTCCACCATTAACCTCCATAGGCTGCAGGAGGACAGCCTGCCTCACCATGGTCATCTTCACAGGTTACAGGGAATCTCTGCTCTGGCACCTGGAGCACCTTCTCCCCCTCCTTCTTCACTGACCATGGTGTCTGCAGGGCTGTTTCTTTCACATTTGTCTTGCTCCTCTCAGCTGCTGTGCAGTGTTTTTTTAAGCCTTCTTAAGTATGTTATCATAAAGGTGCTACAAATGTCACTGATGGGCTCAGTTTTGGCCAGCAGTGGGCCCATCTTGGAGCCAGCTGGAACTGGCTCCATCTGACGTGGGGACAGCTTCTGGCATCTTCTTACAGAAGCCATCCCTGCAGCCCCCCTGCTAACAAAACCTTGCCATCTAAACCCAGTACAAACGCCTACCCTCCCTCACAGACTCCACAGTCTAGGTTTCTCATACATCACACACATTACCAGGCCTTCAGTATGAGATTCAAAATAGCCAGTGTTCAGGGGGAAGGTGGAGAGAGGGAAGTCACCTTAGTCACTCTTACTGTCCTAGCTCAAGACAAGGTTATCTTACATCTGCCATACTCATCGTTACGGAAAGGCAATACTCCCTCCTCACAATACAGAGCGCTGAACTCATGTCCTCAAATGAGCGAGAAAAACTCTTTCACTCTGAGAAACAGGGTGGCTCCTTTGTCTGTCTTTCATCCTCTGTCCCCACCCCCAACAGTGAGAGAAGGAAACAACTGCACTCTGTTATTCCATAACTGTGGGCAAAGACAATTTTTTTTAATATATGTACTGACACAATCAACCCACCACAATATAGGTTATTCTGATGAGAGCACTCCCTCCTCCTTGCTCAGAGATTCCACAAAGTGAAGGACCAAGACTCCATGGGGTACAGAGAATCAGTGAGGAGTGCATACATGGCTGCAAGCAACCCCAAATGCTTTCCAGCCTCATTTCACAACATCCAGGGGCTGTAAAATTTCGTGTATTTGAAATTGTCCTTCCCCAGCCTGAGTTATCTCATTCCCTGTGAATCCATTTTCCCCAGTGAATCATGAAAGTACAAAATTTACAAACTACAATATGACAACTATTTAACACTTCAAAAGCATTTTTAAAGCTTTATGTTGCTTTAAATGTAAACGTAGGTTTAGATTTATTACCTCCCAAACCATGAGAGTCATAAACTCTCCCACTTTCCCTCACCTCATAATTTAAACTCCTTGCAAGTGAACAGACATAAGATTGACAGTTTGTTGGTAACAAGCCTTTCCTGACTTTGTGTTAGCTCATACTGAATTAATGCAGTTTTGTTTGCAATGCAACATTTAGAAACAAAGCATTTTCTCATGTTATGTTCTAGCTTTCATCACTGTTAAAGATGCTGGTTGCTTTGACTTTTCAGGATAAACCATAAACTAGGGCGAATATTAAATTGAAGGAATTTGCTGAAACACGAGGACAATGGCAGACATCAAACTCTAACTTAATCATCTCTGCTATTCTACTCCAAAATGATTATTTAGTCAAGCATAAGTGTATAAAAAAATGAAAGCCATCTACACAAAGCAAGCATTAAAAAAAAAAAATAAAAATCCATTAGTGTAAGACACGTAAGATCAAATAACAATTTTCTGAAAGGAGCATGTCTAACCAATTTGTTTCAATCCAATACAGTCAATGCTTAAAACATCATCTTCTGGAGAGCCACCAGTTGTCTTCAAGACCCTGGAAGGGATACACAGATGAAGGAATGAGTTATGGCTTGTTTACCTTTTGGAATGGATCACAAAAGCCTGGGAAAGCACCCCTCTGAGATAACTGACATTCCACTTCCCTCATGGAGAGGTTATGCTACAAGAGATTTATTCTGGAGTAACTTCTGCACCTTGGAAAGAGGAAGTTCTCAGGAAGGTGAGCACGCATGGCAGAATACGAGGTCTGCAAGGTAACCACAGCAGAACATCTCTGCTAGAACTACTATGGCTAAGTTCCTTATGCCATTAAGCCTTAAATACTAAAAACTAGGTTAAAAGCATATAATTTCCCACTGCATAATGAGACTGGCTCACCAAAGATTAAAAAAGGTTCGAAGGGCATACCAAAGACACTGCTCAAAATAAGGAAATCCCTAACAAAAATAATCTACCAACAGTCCCGAATCTAACTTATCAAGACGAGTAAGAACTGAGTGTAATATGTATTCAGTGGTGTTTTTCACTAGTGATGATTAAATCATACTTAGAGATGAGAATTTATACAAATTGCAAGCATCTTCCTCGCTTTGGAAGATATCAGCAGGTATGCTGCACTATTTACAGAGCTTCATAAGGAAATGAGAACTGCCTTATTTATGTGTCAGAACAAGCTGGTGCACATGTAACATGATGTAATGGAACAGGTATCACATACCGTATTTTTATCATGCACTAAAGCCACTTCCCCCCCCCCCCNAGCATCTGTATTTTCTGCACTTTGTAGCAGCTCAGCTATTCATTCCATCTTCTTTTTCCAGCATCTTGATGGATTAAATCTTAGTTGTTTTCAGACAAGGTGGGGTCTAGTAGAGCCAAATAATCTTTTTTTAACATAGTGTTATTAATACAAAAGGAGTATTTCTGCCTGTATTAAACATAGTAGGCAGATCAGCTACCTGGCAAAGAAAATATGTAATACCAGGAGTACGCTTCTAACATCTCATACGCTACTGATCCAGAAACTGAAGAATCAGAAGGTCACTGCTGTGAAGTAGAGAAAGACTTTAACTGAAAGAAGTGAAGGCTGCAACTATGTGGAGCATTTAAGAGTCAAGACAGCAATAAAACTGAGAAGGGAACAGGAACCACAGAATTAGATGTAAATTTTGACATATACAAGGAACAATTCAGGAATACAACCTGGGGAAAAGACAATGTGGAGAAAGACAAGAAACCAGCTGGTCGTTTTCTACTAGCCTAGGACCCACAAGGATCACTGGTATTAATACAACACACACCTTTCTCTGTTCGACGGTATACAGCCTTTACTGAGTCTTACAAGATCTGTTTAACATCATTAATTTATCTCTCTGCCTGATCCTGCAGTGCCCAGTACAATTAAGCCTTAATGGTGCCTGGTTAAGCATGATCTAGATGCTCGTACTACAGGCCTTGCGCAGCTGTAAGACTTGAGAGGAGATACTCTAACTTTTGCCTAAACACGGTTATTGTAAGTTCAAGCTACTTAAGAAGAACTTTTTTAATTACAAAAACAAATGTAAAAGCCAAATCTGGAGGCCCCAGGAGGAAGAAGTAGATGGCATTAGAAAAAATAATGTAGACATGATATTTATGTATGGATAAATTTAATAAAACTGATAAAAATTTTCCAAAACTAACAAAGTTCATGCATGTGTAAATAATACTAGAGAACAGGTTGGAAGACAAGAATCAAGGTACAGGAGGGGAATTAATTGGGCAATCAGTTGGCAGAAGGCCCTGAATCAACAGCCCATACTCAAAGGATTGCCCAAGCAACACATTGCCCAGACAAACAGCTCCAGAAAATTGTGCAACAAACTCTGAAGTGCCAGTGCCTCAAATTAAAGAGAAAGGAAGTACAGCTCTCACAAAACCCACTCCTCTGCTATGGCTTTCAAACACAAACTCATGGGCAACTCAGGTTTTGTGCTTCAGGTTCACAACACATGCCCACTACAGAATAGCTGGACTTATAAAATGACTATCAGTTCCAGACAAAAATAGCAGGTGTAGAGGTATGGCATACTACTGTCGAAAGATAATAATTAAGCAGCAACTAAGATGAAGGTGGGGATAATCAGTGGCGTACTAGTCAGAACAGAGAATTATTTCACACTAGATACAAGTAAGCACAGAGATTTGGACTATGCTGCTGCAGCAAGCCAATGTTTATCTTCAAACAATAAACTCAAGTCTTCTGGTGTGAATACACATAGTCTTTATGAACACTTGAAGCCACAGACAGGGATTACTAAACATACTCTAAGAATTCACAAGGTGTCTATTACTTTTAAGCTTCTTGCTTCCTAATATTCTGAACTTGAATTGCCATCCATCAGTGACAGAGATGCTGCTTTAGTGAAATACAAGGACTTTAAGACAAAACAGCTTCTGAGGAATTCCCAGCTCCCCAAAGTAGTCAAATGTGTGCATGGGTGCACATGTGAAGAAACCTACGGACACTTAAGATCCCATTTTCTCATCCCCATTTCAGTCAAGAGTCTGATTCAAAGCAGTGAAGCCTATAAGGGTACTAAGGATCCCACAACACCACTATTAGAATTCAATTACTAGGAGGAAATTTCTCATCATTATGGGGAAGATGATGAAAAAAAAATAATCAAAAAAACCCTGCCTAGTAGAACGCTGCCTAGACTCCAGTCCCTTGATAGGAAAAAACAGACTGCAATCCTGAAGCCAGAAAGGTTACTGCGCTCCCCTAGGACAAAGCCCAAAAGACTAGTGGTGCCAACGCTGAACAAAGCATTCTTGTTCAAAGGACACAACTCTCTTTTTTTCTTTCCCCATCTCTCCCTCTACACACTGGAAGTAATTAACTGCGAAGTACGCTGCTAGAGGATGTTAAAGCATCTCCACTGAATTCGGAGAGTTTTCATATCTGTATATACGTACTCCCAAGCAAAATAAATAAAAAACCCCAAACAAAATAATGTAAAATTATCAAACGACAGGAGGCTCCAATGTATCCTTTGTCTTGCAGATCCAGACACAATAAGGATGGATGGATAGATAGATAGCACAGCCAACTCCTGAAAACTCCTGAAAAGAGTAGAGATTCTCTGAATAATGATTTCTCTGAATAACCTGCTCCAGTGCCACACTATCTTCCCAGGGGAGAAATTTTTCATAATGTCCAATGTGAACCTCTGAAGCTGAAAACAAGTCTTTGTCTTGTTACATCATCTGCCAGTACCAAGACATGCTTCGCGCCATCATCTTTGTAACCACCCTCTAAATAGTTGCAGGCTGTTATTGGATCATCCCTTAGCCTACTCTACATCAGACAAAGCCCACTCCCTCAGCTTCCCCTTGCAGATCATGTGGACCACTCTGGTAATCATCCACTGAAACACATGCAGTTTCTTGACATTTATTTTAGCGAGCCCAAAAGGAGCATTCCTGGTGGAAACTCATCAGTGACAAGTTCCATTGGCTTTGCGTGGCAAGGTTTTGGTAGCAGAGGGGCTACAGGGTTGGCTTCTGTGAGAAGATGCCAGAGGCTTCCCTTATGTCTGATAGAGCCAATGTCAGCCAGCTCCAAAACGGACCCTGCTGCTGGCCAAGGCTGAGCTCATCAGCAAAGGTGGTAGCGCCTCTGCGATAAGAGAGTTAAGAAGGGGAAAAATCACCAATAATAACTGCAGCCAGAGTGAGGAGTGAGAATATGTGAGAGAAACAATTCTGCAGACACTAAGGTCAGTGAATAAGGAGGGGGAGGAGGTGCTTCAGGCACCAGAGCAGAG
The DNA here is from genome assembly GCA_013400195.1 of Aramus guarauna. Lineage (NCBI taxonomy): Eukaryota > Metazoa > Chordata > Aves > Gruiformes > Aramidae > Aramus > Aramus guarauna. Next base: position 30,155 of record VXBL01006844.1, read on the forward strand.
ATTCCCTGCAACCTGTGGAGAAGACCATGGTGAGGCAGGCTGTCCCCCTGCAGCCCATGGAGGTCCACGGTGGAACAGATATCCACCTGTGGCCTGTAGAGCACATGGATGCACCCGAAGCAGGCTGTGACCCTGTGGGAAGCCCACACTGGAGCTGGCTCCCAGCAGGACTTGTGGCCCC